>ML777097.1:1231929-1247730 GCA_009831015.1 Picea engelmannii
AGTTCATAGAATGCATCAATAATTGTCAACTTTTATCACGGAAGCCCCGATGAGCCAAGTTGTCAAATTGTCCAGTATACAAGTGCAAGAAAGATGGTCAGAGGCGTTTTGACTTTAAGTGTGTCAGTGGGTAGCTCGAAGAAAAGGGAGAAGAAAGAGCGGAAGTCGTGTGATTGCAGAGTGAGTTTCAGTGCTGAGGAAGAGCAGATCAGACAGACAGATGAAAGTTTTAGTGTTGTAATCTTTTTGTGTTGTATTGTAATTTGCAAAGTAAGCATTAAGGGAGGGTGTTAGAATAAAGCTTACTTTAGTAAGAGATAACTATGACTGTTGTAACTGTGAGTTTCTAGGTTTACTATTTTTAGCTAATCAGATCCACTTGAGTCAGTGATCTGCATGCTATATATGTAACCCCATTTGTTTGTTAAGTAATGAAAACGTTTTGTGTTGTGTGAATTAATTCTTCCAATCTTATTTCTACGGGTAGAGTAGAACACAGGAAAGCATAAAAACGACTTTAACGGACATGAAGATGTAAGGGTTTCTATCGGCTTCTCCTTTAGCCGTTTTGTGGCAGAAATTCAAACCCAGGTGAGAATTTGTGGCAAAAATTCAAACCCTGAGGTGAGAATTTGGCGTGCATGCTAACATAATCCTGTCTATTTAAGGCAACAGAAAGTGCCCAACTCAGTATCTAGTTTGAGTAACTTAAGTTGATTTCCTTGACATTAGGATATATGTACGTCTCAGGTAATAGCTACAATTGTTCTTTTCTCTGCGTCTTCATGTATAGACTATAAAGCAGCTTAAGGACTCTCAAATAATTCTCAATGTATAGACTACAAAGCAGCTTAAGGACTCTGTATTGGATGCTTTCTCAATAAAAATGGAGTTTTTCGGGTTGTACATTATAAGTAAAATCTACTTTTATTATATCCATGTATGGGTTCTCATTATAGGCTTATTTTTTAGCTTTTCTGCTAAGCAAGTAGGCAGCTAGATTCAAGTTTAGTCCCAAACGATAGCTGAAAACCTGTTTTCTCAGAGGTGAACTTTGATCAACGCAGCCGTATAATCACACAGATGCACGTGAACGATTGACAGGCGAGCACTATGTAAATTATTTTCCAGCTTATTCATTTCAAATGTATGAGACAGTAGACCATGGTAGTCATGGATTAAACCCAAAGTCGGAAAAATCTTACATCTGGGTTATTTCTCGACTAGCAGCCTTGAGAGGCCATAGAAATGTCCGTGAATTTGGCAGATGTCAAGGCTGTGGATAATGTTCATCCAATGGCAATCGAGGTCTCGAAATGACCGTCGTCGTCAACATTTAAGCAATCTCTCCATGTCTCCGTCCAAAACTCCAGCGCTGAAAACAATAACCAGCTTGCAATAATAGAGTGAAGGGAAGGGAAGCCGTGAGCAATATAAGAAGTTCAACTGACAAATTTAATTAAAAAGCGGATAGGGAAGAGTGATTTGAACCTTATAACAGCATCGAGAATCGTTAAATTTTTATGTTCAAAGCTAAGGTACTTGGGTACCTGGATTCACTGAATTCATATAATTTCACACTCGCCTCAAAGTCACAACTTCTTTTGATCCAGCCGTTAGTGCTTCGCCGGGTGGGCTAGTCAATGTGGTATAATCTGGGCTAAGAGACAGGCTTGAATTCTAGGCAAAGTATTTGTTGTCTGACAGTGATTGAGACAAATCCGAGAATCATGGCAGACAAACTCTGCGATGATTGTTCCAAAAGCACTCGTCTGGTTAATTTGGACGAGCGGTATCTTCAATGGACTCTTTCAATCCGCGTTCAAAAAAGAGGTATGCACTGGGCAGACTTTTTCCCTGGAAACTGTGACAAGCAAGATAGCGGGAAACGTACATGTTTACAAGGTTTTGGATAAAAAAACGTCACCTACACAAGTTTTCAAGGTTTAAAACAGGAAACCTATCACATATTGATCTCATACAGATATACTAAATAGTCTTTATTTCTGGCATGTTCATAATAATCTTTTGCTTTATGGGAATAGATTGATCCTACAAGGAACAACCCTTTTCTTTTTCTTTATTGTCTTAAATTTGTAAAAAAAAATCCCTTATTGTCTTCAATCAAAGCGTGGGCAGAAAAATATTGCAGTATGAGAAATTTTCACAAAATCATAATGGCTTATGGAAATAATTCAAAAAAAACAGAGTACTTGTAGTTACATATAAATTTTATATTTATATTTTTAGAATTATTATTTTATTGTATTTATAAAAACATAATTTATATATTTATATTTATAAAATTATTATTTTATTATATTTATAAAAATATAATTTATAATTCAGTTGATGACATTATATGTCTATTCAATATAATAAATTATATAAAACTAAAAATATAGAGATAATAAATTTTATGTATGATAAATAGCAATAATCACTTTATAAAAGTGGTTGATATAGGCCGATAGAAACCATTAATTTTAAAGAGTGAAAATGAGGCAGATGGACATATATCAACCACTTTTATAAAGTGGTTCTAGTTGACTGCCAACATGCTTTGAAAATGACCATTAATAAATTAAAACATAATTAATATAGTAATATATTAATTATTACATTTATGTAATATATAATAAGAATATATAAATTAATATATACATTAATAAATTATCAAAGTAAAATTACATTATTAAAATATTTTAACTTAAATACATTAAAGTATCAACAAAATAATAATAAAGTAACATATTAAAAAAAAAATGTATTAATGTTTATATTTTTACATAAATACATTTAAGTATTAATGATATATTAACAAAGTATTAGTACATTAATAATGTATTAATTAGTTGTTTTGATTAAAAATTAATATATTAAAGTAGTAACGTATTAATCAATTAATATATTAATAGTGTATCAATTAATGTATTAATAAACAAATGTATGTATTAAAATATTAATGTAATAATTAATTAAAATATTAATAATTAATATATTGAAAAAGTATTAACAATTATTACAATAATAAAATAATAATATACTAATAAAGTAATATATTCAAATTAAATTATATGTAATAAAATATTATTAATTAATATATTAATAATGATTTAATACACAAAAATGTGTTTTTAATGTGTCTTTAATAATAAAAAGTATTGAAAATATTTTTTTAATAAATACATATTTTTATATAGTATTTTAATAAAAGTTTATACATAATAAATATTGTGTTTTTTTTATACACTATATCAATTAAATGTATTAATACATTGATATGATAATAAATGTTATAAACTCATTAATTAATGTAAAAATCACTCCCAATCACTCAAGCTACATTCAATGGAAACATTGATGTGATAATATTAATTGTCTATTAACTAATTTATTAATATATTAATGTGTTGAAGTATCAATGTATTAGTCCTAGTGATGACATGGACCAAAGTTTATTATGGCTCATCATAATTGACCTTCACCATAATTAACTATGGTTTATCATAACAATAATTGACTATAATTAATAGAGGTTGACTATTGTTAACCATACCATTACATAAAAAGATATTTATAAAAACAAATAAAATTATTTATTAGAAAGTAAAAAATGTGAAATAATTATATTTATCATCATTTTATTATTTTTTATTAATTAATATTATTAATGAATGAAATTAGTTATTTCAAAAACATATATATTAAATACTACATTGTAAATATCTTAACTCAAAAATTTTAAATATAAAAAAAATATATCAAAAAATTTAAAGATTTATATCTCAAATGTTTTTATTTATTTATTTTATAGATCATGTGATAAAATAAATATAAATTAATAAATATATAAACCATGACTAATCTAAACATTCTACAAACTATACCTTAAAATAATGATATAGTATTATAGGATTGTAATAAACTTTTTACAAACTATACCATTAAATAATGATATACAATTATATGATTGTAATATAATAATGATATAGTACTATATGATTGTAATATTATAAATATTAGTGAGCCTTCTGTAGTTTGAAGGAGGATTTTATATCCAACTATTATAGTGGGAGTGCCTTTATTGCGGAACCTCGCAACTCAAGTTATGAATACGAAATCATTTGGTTCAATGTTTCAATTAGATGCAATTCATTAAAAGCTATATATGTGAATATATAACATACATTATACTATTTAATAATTCTATTGTACTATTTAATTGATGTAATATAAATACGTATTTAATTCTGCAAATGTAAATAAACAAGAGTAACCATAATATATAATATATAGTATTTAAAAATTTATTTTCAAATGTTTAAATTGAGAATATTTAGAGTAACATTTTTAATTCTTATTGTATTAACTTCATTATTATAATATAATATATAGGACCGTATTTAGAATTTTAATCTATTAAAGTGGATTAGATTTTTTCATGGAAATTACATTACAATGGACTAAAAAATAATTGGTCTAAAAACATCAAAAATAGACTCCTAACCCTCTTGCTCCCATTCCAATGTATAATACATGGTCTAATCGTGCAAAGAATATAACACATACACAACATTCCTCCACTTCTTGTTTTATTTGCATACATGTCACTGGCCACAAGATTGCATGATAAAAAATCCGAGGTAGCAATGTGCATTGTTTATCTGTACACCAAGAAAATTTCTTAGTGCTCATAGGCTTTGTCAATGAATCTACAATATTCTTCAAAGTGTCAAACTTTACCAACAACACCTTCTTTTCTTCAACCATGTCTCTTACAAAGTAATATTGAATATCAATATGATTTGTATTAGAATGATAAGTTGAGTTCATTGCTAGAAAGATTACACTTTGACTATCACAATCTAACCTTACCGCTAGTTGTACAAACCCAATACCTAAACACAATCTTTGTAACCATACAAATTCTTTACTTTCATGAGTGGCTTCCATGTGTTTATCTTTTGTAGTTGAGAGAGAAACTATAGAGTGTCTCTTACTCATATAATTGATTGCTCCTCCAAATAAGTTAAACACATAACCAATTATAAATCTTCTACGATCCAGATCTCTAGCCCAGTGTGCATCAACAAAGTCATGTATGTCCAACACTCTGTCGACATCGAGGTCTTACTTGATAACAAATTCCATAATATGTACTTCCCCGTAAATACTTGAGAACCCTTTTTATAGATGTCCAACTCTCCTTCCTTGGTTTGGACATATACCTTCTCAAAAATTTCATTGAATGTGTAATGTTCAGTGTAGTATAGACCATTTTGTACATCAAGGTGTCAACAACACTAGCATAAGAAACACACGACATATCTTCTTCCTCTTCATGTGCCTTGGTACACTGATATGCATATAAATTTAAATCTACTCGAAAAGGGACCTTCACTAGTTTACATTCTTTCATATTAAACCTCTGCAATATAGTCTTGACATACTTATTCTAATTCAACTAGAGTTTCTATTTTTTCAATCTCTTTTAATTTCCATGCCTAAAATAAAATTTGCAACACCAAGATATTTCGTACCAAATTTGGAAGACCATTGAGTTTTTACCTCCTTGATGATTTCCTAGTTGTTTCCAATCAACAACATATCATCAACATACATCACCACATAAATAAAATGATCTCCAACTAATTCGAAATGAAGATCAACTTTTCTCCTTGTAAAATCAAGTCCCAAAATAAAGGTATCAAAGTTTTGATACCACATCCTTGCATATTTCTTTAACTCACATAGGGACTTTTTCACTTTGCATACTAGTTATTTCTTACCTTTCCTTGGAAATCCTTTTGGCATTTCAAGTATATATATATTCCTCAAGCTATAGTCTAAATGTTCTACGAAATGATATTTCTCCGACAATTTTTTCAAGGGACATTTTCCCGAAATCCGACAAGAAATTGTTAGATCCTCATATTTGAGTGATTATTTATGTATAATATGAGTTCTCTAGGGTTTTTTCAACATGTTGAATTCATTTCTACATTCAGAAATGTATTTTAAATAACAAAAATTAGTGATTTCATATATTTATATGGTCGGATTCTGAAGAAAAAGTCATTTTGTAGAATAGTTATACAACATCATTCTTCAATATCCCCACAGGATTGTTTTATTTATGTCCATATGTTATATTTCAAGATCAAAAGCAACAACAATACACAAAATAAATCTAATAGAAGTGAATTTAGAAACAAGAGAAAAAATGTCACCAAAATCAATTCTCTCTACCTAGGAATATCCCTTTGTTACTAGAAAAGCTTTATACTTCTCCACTCCACCTTTTGCATTCAAATTCTTATTAAACACTCATTTTATACCAATGAAATTTCCTTTAGAGAGTAACTCAATTAGATCTCAAGCCTCAATTTTATCAAAAGAAGCCATTTCTTCAACTATGGCCTTTTTCTAGAGTTTATCATCCACTAAATCCATTGCCTCCCTAAGAGTTCTAGGATCATCATTAGTAACAGAAAAAGGAAAATTAGAACACAAATTAGGTGGAGTATACCTTTTTTGGTTGTCTTCTTTCTTGAATTGATCTCATCAATACTAGAGTATGAGGTTCTTCTTCTTATTATTCTTGTTCTTTTATTGAGTAAAATTTTTCACCCTCTAACTCAAATTATATTGTCTTCAGTTATTTTTATTTTGGTGGGACTTCCTATTTGAGAACATATTTAACCTCTATAAAGACAACATCGTAACTACAGGCAACCTTCTTAGCTTCTGGGTTCCAAATTTTATATCATTTTATAACACCTTTATGACAAAAAATGATACACTTTCCAACTTTGTTATCCAATTTACTCATGTTTTCCTTTGGAACATGTACATAAGAATCAAGACCAAGCACTCTAAGATGTTCAAGAGATGGTTTCTTATCATTCCATGCCTCATTCGAATTTTTTTTCACCAACACTAATGAGGGTGATATATTTACCAGGTAAGATGTAGTATCCACTACCTCTACCCAAAATTTATGTATTAACCCAAAACCACTGAGCATGCTCCTTGATTTTTCCATAGCATCTTATTCATCCTTTATACAACACCATTTTGTTAAGAAGTGTATGGATTCGTCTTCGGCCATTCTATGATACACTTCTCACTGATATAATTCCTGCAAAACTCTTCATTAGTATTTATCATCACCACATTTATTTTCTTCTGTGCTTGATTCTCCACAAGAGCCTTAAACTCTTGAAATTTATCTAAGACTTCAATTTTCATTTGGAGCAAATAAATCCATGTATTCATCAAGAAATCATCAATGAAAAAACATAATACACATATTTACCTAATGATTAAACATGAATAAGTCCAAACACATCACTATGTACTAACTCTAATATCCCCTTTTCTCTTATAGAACAATATAATAATCTTACCTGATTTTTTTTACCATATATAAAATGTTCACAAAAATCGAAATACAGTGTGGAATAAAACATACATTGAACCATACCTTTACCATGTAGTGCTTGAAGACCCTTATGTCTAATATGTTCCAATATTTTATGCCACAACATTATTTTTTAATTAGAAACCATAGGGGTTTTTCTTTTTCACCCTTAGAAACAGTAGAACTACTACACCTATTACTGGTGTTCTTCCCAACGACACGTATAAAGTTCCATTATAGACTCTCATGATGAACACCATTACTCGACCACTTTACTTGTTTCCTTTTTTAACACAATATGTACACTTGCATCACTCATCTTGCTTACAAATATCAAGAAATTTCTAGCTAGCTATAGAATGCGAAAAACCCCAGGGAGTGTTATAATCCTTCCATCTTTGAGCCACATCTTCACCTTTCCATGTCCTATGATTCTGGTTGTTAAATTATTTCCTAAGAAAATTTCACCTCCATTATAATTTTCATATTCGCAAAACCACTCCTTGTGGGGAGTCATATGAAAAAAGACACCTAAATCAATAACCATACATAATGATTTGTATATGTTCTTGAAGAATCCAAGTACACATCCCATCCTTCTTCTAAGGAGGATTTCCCTTCTATGGAAGGAACATCATCACATCTCTTCACTCTCTCAACACCATTTTGATTTGCAATCCTTCTTGAAATGCCCAACTTTACCATATTTCTAGTATTTCTTTAAGGATTTTCTTGGAGATTTAGATCTACCTCTAGATTGAAATCTCCCACTCGAGGAATTTTTTTATTTCTATACATGGTACATCCTCTTACACATAAGGCATATATGATCTCTCTATCCATGGTTTTCCTTCTCATTTCTTCTGGTAGCAAGGATGAAACAACATCATCAAAATTTAATGTGGTTGCATTACTACCAATAAGTGCAACTAGGCTACCCCATGAATTTGGCAATTAACACAATAAACTACTCCACTTATATTCATTTGAAATTTTAATATCCATGGACAAAAAATAACTTACCATAGTATTGAAGGCATTTAGATGCTCTATCACCGAGCCCTCATCATTCATCTTTAGGAAGTACAACTTCTTATGTAAGAAAAGTTTGTTTATCGGGGACTCAGAATAATGCAAATCCTCTAACGCATTCTATAAATCCTTCTTTTTAGTTTCTTCTAGCACATTTAGTAACACTGAATCTAAAATACATAACCAAATTGTGTTATTTTCCTTGCTACTCAACTTCGTCCAATCTTTTGTCGACATACCTATAGGTGTAGTACCTATATCCACATTGACTCACTGATATTTATCTATTATATGATCTTCCATATTCATCTTCCAAATCTCAAAGCACTTCTCTTCATTTTCTAGCAATGCAAGAATCACCACTGCAGAGCACCCAATGAAACAAGGTTTATGCAAACGCTAGATAACTAAACCCTTAGCAAGAAAGACATCTTTTAAAGCTAGTAATTTGTCTCTAATACGAAATGTAGGTTTTAAACCTTTTGCAATATAGCAATGCACATAAATATTCTTGCACATACTATTTTTTTATAAAATTGAAGCAAAACAACAACAATCACATATAGTATTAGGAAATTTACGGTTGAAACTATTAAACTAGAAATCCAACAAATGTTTAAAGACACACCTCTAATTCTAAATGTATTACTTCAACATTACAATATAATATATAGGATCACATGGCATCGGAAACCCTAATACATTGATCTAGATTACATTCTTTGATTGGAATTACATTGCAATGGGTTGAAAAATCTGTAACCTAAAAACACCAAAAACAAACCAAAAATGGAGAGTGGCCAACCATCCCCTTCCTCTCATTCCAATGTACAATACATGACCTAAACATGCAAAGAATATAACACATAAAATTTGTATATTATTGAAAACTTATATGTGAATCCTAAAGAGTTTTGTACATACCTCCATGTGGCTGGTTTGCTGATTTGCAAATTAGGATTGTCGGTAGAAACTTTTTTTGGTTCATTAGCTTGAAATTTATACTTGGGCACAACTCATATAGGCAGATTAAAATTAGTATGTAACTTCTTTTAAAAAATATTGAAAAAATGTTTGGATTATCATATCAAGGTTTAGGTTATAAAATTGCATGGTGAATATTGTTTGTGATACTTAATTATTTTTTTCTAATTAAGAAATATAAAATAGGGAAAAAAGATTTTAAGGAAAATAGACTTCAGGTTATATTAAGTATTATTAAAATAATTGCGATAGGTTTTTCCACGATCAGAGATTATTAAAATCACCTCATAATAAAATGGCAAGGATAACGTTCATTAGCTCATCCCAGATGTTAGGGTACCATGCCGATGTCCCATCCTCCCAGCTGCGTAATAGGCTTTGTCTTCCTGCTGCATCACCTTGGCTTCAATTTTCTCAGAGATACTTGCTATGCCGACCCTGTTCTAGGAATCGTTCCTACAATCAACATTCCTACATCATGCATAGTTTCTTGCTCTACGTATCTCTCAGCTTCTAACAACAATTTTCGTGCATAGTTACTTGCTCTACATATCTCTTAGCTTCTGGCAACAATTTTGGAACTCTTGAATCACAATAGTGACTTTGAAGGGGAATGTGAAATGTTTATAGAATCATGTAATCATAAAGGTTTTTGCATTGCATAGAGTGTTGATCTCCTCTAACTTCTTAACCAGTTCATTGTGGCGTTTGAAGTTGCATTTTGCCCTCGACCTTGCATCAATGTCCCTAGACTATGCTCCTCGACAATCCATGTAGTCTCACCACTTCTCTGAAAAACAAATTATTTATGTGTAGCATCTTTTGTCTTCTGGCATGGTATGAAATGTCCCATTTTTCAAAATATTTCCACCACAACAAATATGGAATCGCTCCCTTTTTGAGTTCTAGGCAATCCCAAATCAAAATCCATACTGATTACTTCCCACGATCTTTATGGAATTGGTAATGGCTGATACAAACCAATGTTCTGTTGTCTTCCTTTTGCATATTGACAAATTCTGCATTTGTTCACAAAAAATTTCACCTATTCTCTCATGCTCGGCCAATAATAAGAATTGCTCAGTTGTGAAAATGTCTTATCGTGACCAAAATGTCTAGATAAACCTCAGTTGTGTTTCTCCTTCATAAAATTATCTCTCATTGAGCATTTCGGTATGCATAATTGGCTTCCCTTGAACAATAATCTATCCTAGATCAAATATTCAATCCACGGGCTTTTGTCTCCCAATCAAGGATTCTTGCATGCCTCATAAGCTTCCTTAAAATATGTGTCTTCTTTATACATATCCTTCAGGTGTTGAAACCCTAAGGTCTCCACTTGGAATTCCTGTACAATCAAACTCCTCCTGCTCAAAGCATCTGCAACTTTGTTAGCAGTTCCAACAATACGTTTAATGAAAAAAGTAAAGTTCTTCATAAATTATACCCATTTAGCATGTTTCTAATTCAACTTTTCTTTCCTTGTAATAAACTGCAAAGCTTGGTTATCACTATACAAGACAAATTCTTTGGGAATTAGATAGTGTCTCCACTTCTTCAAAGCTTGAATCACTGCATAAAATTCTTTGTCATATGTGGAATAATTCTTCTTGGCGTCATTCAGTTTCTCACTGAAATAAAAAACTGGCCTATTATCCCGACTCAAGACTGCTCCAATAGCTAATCCACTTGCATCACATCTCACTTGAAATGATTTTCCAAAATCTGGTAAGACCAGAATTGGTTGCTCTGTGATTTTTTCTTTCAACACTTCGAAACTTTTTTCAACTTCCTTTGTCCATTTAGAAGACTTGTGTTTCTTCTTCATAGTGTCCAACATGGGTGCACATATACCACTAAAATTTCTGATAAACTTTCTATAAAAGCTTGCTATCCCATGAAAACTTCTTACCTCAAATATGTTGCTTGGCGATGGCCATTCTTTGATTTCTCTTACCTTTTTCGGATCCATCTTCGATTCATTTGAAGAGATCACGAAACCCAAATATATGAGTTCATTCTTCATAAAATCACTCTTCTTCAGATTTATCAGCAATTTTCCTTGCTGCAACTTTTCCATCACTTCTATTGGATGTCTTAAGTGTTCTCCATTTGTCTTACTGAAGATTAGTATGTCATCCAGATATAATATGACAAATTTCCCTATGAAGTCTTTCAACACTTCATTCATCAATCTCATAAATGTGGTTGGTGCATTTGTCAGCCCAAATGGCATTACCAACCATTCAAACAATCCTTCATTTGTCTTGAATGTTGTTTTCCATTCATCTCCCTCTCTCACTCTTATTTGATGATATCCACTCTTCAAGCATATCTTCGAAAAATAGATTTCTTCACTCAAACAATCCATCAAATCATCCATCCTCGGTAAATGAAATCTGTACCTAATGGTTATCTTGTTGATGGCTCGGGAATTTGTACACATTCTGCATCCTCCATCTTTCTTTGGACTTAACACAGTTGGTACTGTGCATGGGCTTAGGCTTTCACTGACTAAACCTTTATCCAACAACTCTTGGACTTGATTTTTGACTTCCTCATTTTCTCTAGGTGTCAACCTATCAGCTGCTTTGTTTGGTAGACTAGCTCCTAGAATAGGGTCAATATGATGTCTTATACTCCTAATGGGTGGCAATGAGTGAGGTAACTCATCCACTATTATGTCAACACATTTTTCTAACAGTTCCTGGATTTCTATAGGCAAATATTCCACATAAGTATTTGTAAGGATAACTCTAGGCTTCCTCACTACAACAAACTGCATTCCTTTTTCCTTCTTGGCTTATTTCAAGAGTTCCTTCCCACTCATGAGAAGTATACTTGAACTAGCTTCCCTCTTTTTCTCTTTGTCTTCTATTCGTAACAACATATGTGTCCTACCATTATTTTCTAGGGTATAAGTATTCTTTTTCCCATCATGAATAACATTTCTATCAAATTGCCATGGTCTCCCCAATAAAATATGACAGACATCCATAGGAATTACATCACATAATATTTCATCTCTATAACCTCCTATTTTAAATTCAACCTGGAATTGTTGACTTACCATTACTTGATGTCCTTTCTGCAATCACGATACCTTGTACGGGTTTGGATGTGCAGTTGTCTTCAAATCTAGCTTCTCCACCATCTCCGTGGATACTAAATTTTTAGTGCTCCCACTGTCTATGATCACCTTGCAATCTTTGTCTTTCCTCTTGCAAGAAGTTATGAACAGACTTGTTCGTTGAACTGGTTCCTCTGTCTCCTTCTCTGGTTTAAGAAGAATCTTCCTCATCATGTGTGCTTCACCTTATCCTTTGTTATTTCTCTTAGGACATTCCCAAGACTTGTGCCCTTTCTTTCCACAGGTATAGCATCTAACTATGCCTCCTCTGGCTCTTCCTCTTCCTCTGTAAAAATAATTTCTTCCACCATGTTGTCCTTCCTTAGAACTTCCACCCTTCTGATGGTGACTATGTTGTTTGTTAGCTTCATGCTTCGACTTCTAGAAGTTCTCTCTAGTGGTTCCCTTACCTCTGCTTGAAAATCCTCCTATGTTTTGTTGGCTTTGCTTCCTGACCAATTTTTCTTCATCTTTCAAGGATTCTTGATAATTATCCTTGAATTTACTAACTGACATCATGTTGATCTCCTCTTAGATTTCATATCCCAACCCATTGATATATCTAGTTTTCTTTTCATCCTCATTTTCTTTTTGTCCATCCCTGATGTTCAGTCTGTAAAATTCCTGAGTGTACTCCTTCACTGATAAGATTTTTTGTCTGAGGTTTTGCAATCTCCTGAACATATTGATTTGATAGTCCTTTGGGATAAAATTTTCCTTCAACTTAGCTACCATCCTATCCCAGTTTTTTATTTTCTGCTTACCATTACTCCTACGTTCAGCTTGCGGTTCATCCCACCATAGCGCTGCATGACCTTTCAGTCTTGTAACTGCATGCTTCACCATCTTCTCTTATTCGATATCTTCGTAATCGAAGTATTTGTCCATATCACTTACCCAATCTAACAATTCTTCAACTTCTAAATTTCCTTCATACACTGGTACCTCTATTCTCTCTTTGGATCCTATTTTTGAAATGACTTTTATCAAGCGATCTTGTGTAGCATCCTCTGCTACATTTTCTTTTACCTCTTCTTCTTCACTCTCATCTTCATTGATATCTCCAGCGTTTGGTGCTCTCCTCTATGTTTTTTGCATGGTGTCCAGTCTCATTCGAGGTCGTCTCATTTATTCTTCCATTTTTGCATTGGCTCTACGCCTTCTGGGTGACATGATTTCACTACATCACCTACAAATAGAAATCAAAGTTTTGATACCAAAAATGATATCAATTTACCTCCTTTCTCCTTTTGTTTGTTGTATACAAACAAACTCAAAATCAGAGTTGATACCACCTGATGCAGCCCCCCCTACTCTCTCGTAGGGTTGCGCGACCTCCAGGTCTTGGATATCCGATTATTGAGTCGAGTGACTCTCTGAAACCTTGATGATTTCTTTCTGTGAATATACACAGGCCCCTTCGGCTTCTTGTTGTAGGTTTAATGACACCCGCAACCTTCCCTTTCTCTCTCTTGTGAAATCTCAGAGTGTTGAGTGTTATCTCCTTTTCCTGATAAGCCCTCTTGATTTCACATTGGCGATGACCACGCGATTGTGGATGTGGATACAAGCAGTTTGAAGTCAAACTACGTTTGGGCCCGCAATGCTCCTCCAACCTTCATGTTTCCTCCTAACAAAACCAAAGTTTTGATTGCAGCCCGCCCTCAATATTTTAAACTCCGCGCTTCAGAAATCTCAAACTTCAAAATCCCCTTCTCCTGGACTCATGATATCTGAAGGTTCATATTTACTTGGGCGATCCAATGCTTGGATTTTTCCCTAAAAAATATGAGAGTTCAGATCTGTTCCTGTCGATCGGGCTGCTGAGATTCTATTTCGGATATTCTGCTCTTCAGGCTCCGGAAATATTAGTTCTCAACTCTTTTGAGTTTCCTCTCTCCTTAGTGTGTGAAGCGCTAAGGCTCCTGCACTTCACTCTAATCAAATGATCATTGATATTTTTCATAGTGATCCAACGACCACTGTCACTCCTCCTTTTGAGCTTTTGAGTTCTTCCGACTTGGAATATTTCTCTGTCTTCAAAGGTTTCGAACCTTTTTTACTCCTCCTTACGAGTCCGACTATCAGCTCTCGCTGACACTTTATGGAAATTTCTATCCCTTCTGAGCTTCATCCATAAAAGGATTTTGATTCCCCATGCACACCTTGCATTCTCGGGATTTCGATAACTCAGATCGAAGGATTTCTTGAAAATAAATTATTCTTTCCCACCGGGCGTTACTCTGGTTCGGGTTCTTCAACGCTTGATCATTTCATGACGTTGTGGACACCTTGCACCTGATATAAGTTTCCTTTGTTCTCTTTGAACTGCTTTGAGTCACTCCGAGACTTAGTCGACGCACTCCTTGCGTTGGAGATGCACACCTTGCATATGAGTGTCAAAAGAGAAACAATTAAAACTCATCCAGATTCATCACGAAATCATACAGTCAACCTCTCGAACAATCATACATGAATGAAAATAGAACAAATCACACACACAAAATATAACATTCATTCGTCCATACATCAAATGAACATAGTCCAAGGATTTGGGACAATTATGTCTATTCTATTCCTTCATGAAAACAAATTACATAATCTTTCTTCTACTCTACTATGTTCTACTTATCCCTCTGATCTCTTACAATACTCATAAATTATGATCTATTACAATGCAACGATAAACTATCTAAGGACCGACTCCATGAGCTCTCGTCGTCCTGTCTATAACTTATCCTATCAAACTCTTAGTGGTTACCTAATCTGTCCTATTACAATAACTAACAGTTATTTCCATATAAGAGTCAACACTCTATATGTGAAACCCCTTACAATCCTTCACGACTTTACAAACAAGTTACATTTTTAAAATGTTGTTTACAAAATATCTCATACATGAGGTGTATAGTTGATGATGTTGGCACATACATGAGGTGTATAGTTGATGATGTTGGTACATATTGATGAGTCATTGTTGATGAGTGGTTGACACATGATTTGTATATACTTGGTACATGGTTAGATGCACTTGTTTATGGTACAGGTTGATTACAGGTTGTTTGGCATAGGTTGTGCATGGTTGATTCTCTTGTTTATTATACAGATTGATATATGTTGAGGATTGTTGCCTCATCTCAGTTGGTGCTAAGAATGAAAGTTGAGTCATTCATATAGAGTTGGTGCCCTTGTAGAGTTGTACTCTATTCAGTTGTTGCTGATAAACCCC
>ML777097.1:1252104-1273796 GCA_009831015.1 Picea engelmannii
AAAACACACTGAAGAACATTGTGTATTAGTTTCAGATCTTTATACATTATAGGTTCAAAGTTATGATTACTTCAAGTTAGGGTTGTTGACTAATCCAAAACTAGGCATGTGAGACTAAAGAAAAGTTTGATGAAAATGCTAGTATCTTGTTTTTAAAGTTGAGGAAGGTTTGTAGGAATGTGATTATATACACCGGGTCTATTACAGAGCTACAAATCATATTTGGATGATAAAATTGATCAGGGCTTTTGGTTGTGGCACATGTTGAGTACATGGTTGAGACAAGCAGTTGATGAGTTGGAAAATACATGAGGTGTATAGTTGATGATGTTGGTACATATTGATGATTAATTGTTGATGAGTGGTTGACACATGATTGGTATATACTTGGTACATGGTTGGATGCACTTGTTTATGGTACGGGTTGATTACAGGTTGTTTGGCACAGGTTGTGCATGGTTGATGCTCTTGTTTATGGTACAGATTTATATCCGTTGAGGATTGTTGCCTCATCTCAGTTGGTGCTGAAAATGCAAGCTGATTCTTTCATATAGAGATGGTGCTCTTATAGAGTTGTACTCTATTCAGTTGTTGCTGCTAAACCCCAAGGATTGTAGTTCGTAATAAAAAGAAAATTGTACATACATCTTGTGTTCTTTGTGTTCATTGTGGTGATGACTTGTTGATGATATATTGTTGATATATGTTGTTGATATGTGCTCACATCTAACTGGTTATAAATGACAACAATGGGTAATGAATAAATGTTGAATGCTAATTGATGAGTTTTTGTGCAAGAATGAAGTTTTGGGAAAAAAAGCCCCACACTCATTCACCCCCCCTCTAAGTGTGGTAGGTGTGTCCAACATCTTTTGATAGACATATTTAGTATAAATAGGAGTCTAGGATATGATAACTTTTGTCTTGGATATTATTCTAATTTAGAGATCTGCTCTACTGGGGGTTTCCCCCTCGAAGAGACAAGTAAACATTGCTCTTAGTAATCAAAGTGCTCTTTCTCGTGTTATTCTGATATCATTTTGGTATTGTTGTGGTGTTGTTCTAGTTATATTGTTGTTCATCTACCATTTCTAGCTATTTATTTCTGTTATGCATACTTTTTTATATATGGAATATTACAACATTGGATCTGGGATTGTTTCATGGAGAAGTAAAAATTATTCTATTGTATCTTTGCCATCCACTAAGGTAGAATATAAATCATCGTATGCAACAACTTGTGAAGTTTTTTGGTTGAGAAGACTACTTCAAGATGTTGGAGAAGAACAAATGAAAGCTACGACAATCAAATGTGATAACCAGAGCTCAATCAAGTTGGAAAATAATCCAGTTTATCACTCAAGGACAAAGAATGTTGAAACTCAGTTTCATTTTGTTCGAGAAAAGATGCAGTCTAATGACATTATTTTAATGTATTGTAATGCTAGTGAAAATGTTGCTGATATTTTCACTAAGCCTCTTGGGAAGATAAAATTTGAACTGTTTAGGGAGATGTTAGGTGTGGATGTCAATCCTTTCTCCATTAAAGGGGAGACTTAGAAATAATGGAGATCAGTTGTATAAAACACATAATGGTTCCAACCATCTAATGGTTCCAACTGTATAATGGTTCCAAACGTCTAAACTGAATATCATCGTATATATTGTACTTCTCAATGATTTAATAAAATGCATTGTGTGGCTTTGCTTTGATGGCCTCCAGGTGTTGTCTCGCCTGAGAGAAATCGATTTCTTTCATTCCTTATCTTTCAAGTGAGACCGTATTCTACACAATGCTCAAGAGTAGGTTGTAAATCGTACATATAGTGAGGTTTCAAGTGGATCCAAGAGATCCATTCTCTCAGGGATAAGAAAAATGCCATTTGCATAATGGATAAATCTACTTGGAATCTTGTAAATCAAAAGACCAATTGGCTGACATATTTACAAAGTTATTGGTAAAAGATGTATGAGTTTCATAAACAAAATTTATGTGATGTAAAAGCTAAAGCATTTAGCATTAGTAATTAAAGAGAGTGTTAGAAGATAATTACTAGCATTAGGTATTTTTAGAGAGTTTTAAGTTTAGAGAATTGTAAAAGAGTTTCACTTAGATCAAGTTAGTTGAATAAATCTCTAGAAGAGCTAAGTCCTTTATTATTAAACCTATGTGTATTAATATCTTCCTTAAGAAGCAATGAATGCATAAGTTTTAGAGAGTTGCAGCTCTTGTTTTCGGTTTTATGTGTTTGTGCTTGAGTTCATATAGTCTTAAGTGTTTTTAATTGGCTCCTTCCTCCTTCAAATTGGTATCAGAGCTCAAAAGGAGGCCTCACAAGGCACAAATAGCTTGGATTTCATGCAGATCAACAGACTTGCAAAAAATAAAAAAAATCTATTAACTAACATATTTACAAAGTCATTAACAAAAGATGTATTTAAGTTTCAAAGAGAAAATTTAAATGCTGTAAACAATAAAACATTTATAAGTGATAATTAAAGGGAGTGTTAGAATATAATTACGAAGAAACATTTTATATATAAGAAGTTCGTTCATGTTAAGGAATGGTTTCTTATTATATATACAAAGTTTGTTCATATTAAGGGATTGATTCTTATATCATATTTAGTTTTTAGTGAGACCATTTATTTGGGCAAAATCTTCATATTCTTCGCACTTCGTTCTTTCCATTGCCTCATTACCATGCAAATGAAAAAACGCGTTGTTTCGAAGCCTGCGTCACTACAAAGTAGATTAAATAAACATTAAAAAGAAATTGCAGATACTCTTTGGAAACAATGTAATACTTTTGCCACTCAAAAAAATCACAGGTTTCACAATTTGTGATAACAATAGCCACTTTAAAGTTTAAACCTCGTGAGTATTATGATTTTGTTGAACATTTGATATCGAAGGGGGTCATTTTTCATTAAAACGTACAGTAACATATGTTAGAGCATTAGATTTTCTCTTTTTCCGTTCTATGCTTTGTGGATTTGATCGTCTCTGTATTCCATGTTAATACCATGTTTTTTTGGTGAAGTTTCGACCATATTCAATTTTGGGTTGTTTGTTAGCCCGAAATGCGAATTAATATAAACAAAATATAAATAAATCATGAAATTAGTATTATGTAGTTTACCAAAATATTGACCAGAACTATCATTATTATAATCTATTTTTAAGTTTATAAATATTTTATCTTTTTAAATTTGAATTTGTAGATTTGAAACACATATTCTTAATCATATGATTCACTCAAGCTATTAATATTCAATTTATATGTGATTGTTAGATAGTAATATACCATCGTTGTAATCATTCACCCCTTATATTATATAAACCAGTGCTATTAGATTAGAACGAAATGTTTACTTTTTTCGGGTATTAGCCATAAATGATATGGATATTATGGATTTTAATCGTTTATTTCAAATTAGTCTCTTTCTGTAGGCACAAAAAAATCGTACTCTGGAAAGCAACTCCTGAAAGCACTCCAAAACACGGAGTTCTAGCGAGGAAGGTTTTTATAGCTTTGCCGTTTAGAGAGAGTATGAACACTTACTAGGTAGTTTGAACAAGTACCTCTATGTATACACAATATGGTTGCAAGATCTGAATAGGTTTGATGGATGTAAAATCGACAGATGCTTCTGCTGAGATATTTTCTCAACTTTTCCCTTTAAAATTGGAATAAATTGAATCTCACAACACTTATTTATTTAAGTGTGTTATATCTTAAGTTATTATACAATACAATTGATATTATTTATCTATTTAAGTGTGATATATCTTGATATATCTTAAGTTATTATACAATACAATTGATATTATTTGTGATTTAAATGTGATATATCTTAAGTTATTATACAATACAATTGATATTATTTGTGTGTTAATATTGTTCAATGTCTCTCTGCTCTTTTAATTCCTAAATTGGTTTCAGACCTTGAAGTTGGTGTGGAGAGGCTGCATATGGTTGAGGAAGGATCTGAAATGGAGATCATTGTTTCGGTGTAAAGGATGACACGCAAAGCGTCTAACACAGGATAGTTATAGAACTGTCTCCACACCAGTCACATCGTCATATCGTTGTAGATCTGTAGTGAAGCCATATCGTTGTAGATCTGTAGTGAAGCGTCGACCGGGAGAGCAAATACCATCTCTGATCGCTGCAAAAAGCCATTTGTCCGCTATTGAGTTATGGTTAGAGAGGGGACGTTGTGCAGAAAAATGACAACGTGAACATTAGTATTCGTTGGAAAGAGGGAGTCGCCAATACATTCAACCGTGCGATTGATAGATGGGATCGATGGGATTGTTGTTCCCTACAGAAGAAACTCAAGTTGTTTAGAGATTAATCACTGACCGGTATCTTATCAATTGAGGATAGATTACAGATCTGTTGCATATTGCAAGGAAGGAGCCCTGTCACTATGCAAGAAGAGTTACAAACCAAAAACAAAAAAAAGTTCCGCCCTTTACAGAGATCTGCAAGAGTCTATCTACCAACAAAACAAGAGGAGGTCGGAATTTGAGGAGGAGGTCGCAGATCTGAAGATTCACTAATGCCATCGCTGCTCGTTGCACTTCATTTGATGGCTGTGAGTTCAGTTTAGTGGACGTCGTTACCTAGAAAATGGAATCACAAATGTCGTTGATTGCTGCTCACGAATCACCCAGGTGGTCGCTGTCGTTGATTGCCACCAGGAAGCCACCATATATCCACATATGGAGATATATCCATAGGATGTTTCAATAATTGACATCTTTTATCATGAAAACACCTATGAGCAGAGTTATAGAATTGTCTATTGTACAAGTGCAAGAATGATGGTGTGAAGCCTTTATGCTTTAAATGAGTTGAATGGTGAACTCGAAGAAGAGGAAGCCTTTATGCTTTAAATGAGTTGAATGATGAGCTTTATGCTTTAAATGAGTTGAATGATGAGCTCGAAGAAGAGGAAGAGAATAAAAGCAGTCCGAGGCATAAGATCTGATGAAGGCCCCACAAACAAAAGTTATAGTGTTATAAACTGTTCTGTTATTTAATTTGTGAAATTTTATAATGTAGACATTAACACGGGGTGTGAGAGATAATGCCTTATTTCGTCCTTGTGTGTGGGTGTTTAATCTTATTGACATGTTAATTTCTTCTGGGCATTGCAGGCTGAGCATTATATTTCTTCTGGGCATTGCAGGCTGAGCATGCCCACCTTTGGAGCTGGACGATTTTCCTAATATTAAAACTTGTCTAAGATTTTCGGACTCGAGAATGCCCAGCACATATTTGCGGGGCGAGCAAATTCATTCGCCTGTCGAAGAAACAGAAATATTAGAACAACTTTATCGAGATGCGAAGACATCTCAGGAGAATATTTATCTAAACCAAATTATTAATAGTAATGTTGCAGATATACAGTATAATGAAGATTATCTTCAACCGATCACTTCATCTACGGGTAGAGTAGAACACGGGAAAGGATAAAAACGACTCTAACGGACATGAAGATTTAAGGGTTTCTATCGGCTTCTCCTTTAGCCGTTTTGTGGCAAAAATCGAAACCCTGAAGTGTGAATTTGGCGTGCATGCTAACATAATCCTCTATATTTAAGGCAACAGAAAGCGTCCAACTCAGTATCTAGTTTGAGTAAGTTAAGTTGATTTCCTTGACATTAGGATATATGTACGTCTCAGGTAATAGCTACAACTGTTCTTTTCTTTGTGTCTTCATGTATGAAGCAAATAATTTTCAATGTATAGACTATAAAGCAGCTTAAGGACTCTGTATTGGATGCTTTCTCAATAAAAATGGAGTTTTTCGGGTTGTACATTATAAATAAAATCTACTTTTATTATATCCATGTATTATTTTTTAGCTTTTCTGCTAAGCAAGTAGGCAGCTAGATTCAAGTTTAGTCCCAAACGATAGCTGAAAACCTCTTTTCTCAGAGGTGAACTTTGATCAATGCAGCTGTATAATCACACAGATGCAGGTGGAGGATTGACAGACGAGCATTATGTAAATTCTTTTCCATCTTATTCATTTCAAATGCATGAGGCAGTAGACCATGGTAGTCATGGATTAAACCCAACGTCGGAAAAATCTTAAATGTGGGTTATTTCTCGACTAGCAGCCTTGAGAGGCAATAGAAATGTCCGTGAATTTGCCAGATGTCAAGGCTGTGGATAATGTTCATCCAATGGCAATCGAGGCCTCGACATGAGCGTCGTCGTCAACATTTAAGCAATCTCTCCGTGTCTCCATCCAAAACTCCAGCGCTGAAAACAATAACCAGCTTGCAATAATAGGGTTTATTAAAGGCTCAGTAAGGGAAGCCGTGAGCAATATAAGAAGTTCAACTGACAAATTTAATTAAAAAGCGGAGAGGGAAGAGTGATTTGAATCTTATAACAGCATCGAGAATCGTTAAAGTTTTATCTTCGTTCAAAGCTAAGGCACTTGGGTACTTCGATTCACTGAATTCATATAATTTCACACTCGCCTCAAAGTCGCAACTCCTTTTGATCCAGCCGTTAGTGCTTCGCCGGGTGGGCTAGTCAATGTGGCATAATCTGGGCTAAGAGACAGGCTTAAATTCTAGGCCAAAGTATTTGTTGTCTGACGGTGATGGAGACAAATCCGAGAATCATGGCAGACAAACTCTTCGATGATTGTACCAAAAGCACTCGTCTGGTTAATTTGGACGAGCGGTGCTACAATTGAATAGATTCATTCAATCAGGGTGTAAAAGATACTTAAAGGCGAGCGGTATCTTCAATGGACTCTTTCAATCCGCGTTCAAAAAAGAGCTATGTACCCGGCAGACTTTTTCCTGGAAACTGTGACAAGCAAGATAGCGGGAAACATACATGTTTACAAGGTTTTGGATAAAAAAACGTCACCTACACAAGTTTTCAAGGTTTAAAACAGGAAACCTATCACATATTGATCTCATACAGATATACTAAATAGTCTTTATTTCTGGCATGTTCATAATAATCTTTTGCTTTATGGGAATAGATTGATCCTACAAGGAACAACCCTTTTCTTTTTCTTTATTGTCTTAAATTTGTTAAAAAAATTCCCTTATTGTCTTCAATCAAAGCGTGGGCAGAAAAATATTGCAGTATGAGAATTTTTCACAAAATCATAATGGTTTATGGAAATAATTAAAAAAAACAAAGTACTTGTAGTTATATATAAATTTTATATTTATATTTTTACAATTATTATTTTATTATATTTATAAAAATATAATTTATATATTTATATTTATAAAATTATTATTTTATTATATTTATACAAATATAATTTATAACTTAGTGGATGATATTATATGTGTATTCAATATAATAAATTATATAAAATTAAAAATATAGAGATAATAAATTTTATGTATGATAAATAACTACCAACAACCAGTTTATAAAAGTGGTTGATATAGACAAATAGTCCCCATTAATTTTAAAGAGTGAAAATGGAGCAGATGAACATATATCAACCACTTTTATAAAATTGTTCCAATTTATTGTCAACATGCTTTGAAGATGACCATTAATAAATTAAAACATAATTAATATAGTAATGTATTAATTATTACATTTATGTAATATATAATAAGAATATATAAATTAATCTATACATTAATAAATTATCAAAGTAAAATTACATTATTAACATATTTTAACTTAAATACATTAAAGTATCAATAAAATAATAATAAAGTAACATATCAATAAAATATGTATTAATGTTCATATTTTTACATAAATACATTTAAGTATTAATGATATATTAACAAAGTATTAGTACATTAATAATGTATTAATTAATTGTTTTTATTAAAAAATAATATACTAAAACACTAATGTTTTAATTAATTAATATATTAATGATCAATTAAAATATTAATAAACAAATGTATGTGTTAAAGTATTAATGTATTAATTAATTAAAATATTGAAAAAATATTAACAATTATTACATTAATAAAATAATAATATACTAATAAAATAATATATTAAAAATAAATTATATATAATAAAATATTCTTAATTAATATATTAATAATGATTTGATACACAAAAATGTATCTTTAATCATAAAAAGTATTGAGAACATATTTTTATATAGTATTTTAATAAAATTTTATACATAATAAATATTGTGTTTTTTTATACAATATATTAATTAAATGTATTAATGTATTGATATGATAATAAATGTTATAAACCCATTAATTAATGTAAAAATCATTCTCAATCACCCAAGCTACATCCAATGAAAATATTGATGTGATAATATTAATTGTCTATTAATTAATTTATTAATACATTAATGTGTTGAAGTATCAATGTATTAGTCCTCGTAGTGACATAGAACAAAGTTTATTATGACTCATCATAGTTGACCTTCACCATGGTTGACTATGGTTTACCATGACAATAATTAACTATGATTAATAAAGATTGATTATTATTAACCATACCATTACATAAAAAAGTATTTATAAAAACAAATAAAGTTATTTATTAAAAGGTAAAAAATGTGAAATAATTATATTTATTATCATTTTATTATTTTTTATTAATTATTATTATTAATGAGTAAAATTAGTTATTTCAAAAACATATATATTAAATACTACATTGTAGATATCTTAACTCACAAATTTTAAATATCAAAAAAAAAATTAAATATCAAAAAATTAAAAGATTTATATCTGAGTTGTTTATTTATTTATTTTATAGATTATGTGGTAAGATAAATATAAATTAATAAATATATAAATCATGATTAATCTAAACATTCTACAAACGATATCTTTAAATAATGATATACAATTATATTATTGTAATATAATAATGATATAGTACTACTAATGATAATAATAATAATCTATTTTTAAGGTCATGGCTAAGCCAGCACACCAAATTGGTGTATGAGACCCCCTTGTTTGTGGGACAAGGGACCCCCCTCCGCCCATCGATTTGACTGGTAAAGTCTACGAAGGTATACATACCCTACCCCCCTCTGGATTTGAACCTGTGACCTCTTAAATATGATTGTAATATTATAAATATTAGTACTATATGATTGTACTATAATGATATAATTTTATGAAGGAGGACTTTTATATCTAACTATTATAGTGGGAGTTCCTTTATTGCGGAACCTTGCAACTCAAGTTATGAATACGAAATCATTTGGTTCAATGTTTCAATTAGATGCAATTTATTAAAAGCTATATATGTGAATATATAACATAAATTATATTATTTAATAATTCTATTGTACTATTTAATTGTTGTAATGTAAATATGTATTTAATTGTGCACATGTAAATAAACAAGAGTAACCAAAATATATAATTTAAAAATTTACTTTTAAATGTTTTAATTGAGAAAAACATCAAATGTTTAGAGTAACATTTCTAACTTTTATTGTATTAACTTCACTATTATAATATAATATATAGGATTCAGTAACATTTAGAATCCTAATTCATTGATACGGATTAGATTTCTTTATGGGAATTACATTACAATGGACTGAAAAATAATTGGTCTAAAAACACCAAAAATAGACTCCTAACCCTCTTGCTCCCATTCCAATGTATAATACATGGGCTAATCATGCAAAGAATATAACACATACACAACATTCCCCCACTTTTTGTTTTCTTTGCATACATGTCACTGGCCACAAGATTACATGATCAAATATCCGAGGTAGCAATGTGCATTGTTTATCTGTACACCAAGAAAATTTTTTAGTGCTCATAGGCTTTGTTAATGAATCTACAATATTCTTCAAAGTGTCAAACTTTACCAACAACACCTTCTTTTCTTCAACCATGTCTCTTACAAAGTAATATTGAGCATCAATATGATTTGTATTAGAATGATAAGTTGAGTTCATTGCTAGAAAGATTGCACTTTGACTATCACAATCTAACCTTACCGCTAGTTGTACAAACCCAATATCTAAACACAATCTTTGTAACCATACAAATTCTTTACTTGCATGAGTGGCTTCCATGTGTTTATCTTTTGTAGTTGAGAGAGAAACTATAGAGTGTCTCTTACTCATATAATTGTTTGCTCCTCCAAATAAGTTAAACACGTAACCAATTGTAGATCTTCTATGATCTAGATCTCTAGCCCAATGTGCATCAACAAAGTCATGTATGTCCAACACTCTCTCGATATCGAGGTCTTCCTTGATAACAAATTCCATAATATGTAGTTCCACATAAATACTTGAGAACCCTCTTTATAGGTGTCCAACTCTCCTTCCTTGGTTTGGACATATACCTTCTCAAAACTTTCATTAAATGTGTAATGTTCGGTGTAGTACAGACCATTTTGTACATCAAGGTGTCAACAACACTAGCATAAGAAACACACGACATATCTTCTTCCTCTTCATGCACCTTGGTACACTGATATGCATATAAATTTAAATCTACTCAAATAGGGACCTTTACTAGTTTGCATTCTTTCATATTAAATCTCTGCAATAAAGTCTTGACATACTTATTTTAATTCAACTAGAGTTTCTATTTTTTCAATCTATTTTAATTTCCATGCCCAAAATAAAACTTGCAACACCAAGATATTTCGTACCAAATTTGGAAGACCATTGAGTTTTACCTCCTTGATGATTTCCTAGTTGTTTCCAATCAACAACGTATCATAAACATACATCACCACATAAATAAAATGATCTCCAACTAATTCGAAATGACGATCAGCTTTTCTCCTTGTAAAATCAAGTCCCGAAATAAAGGTATCAAAGTTTTGAAACCACATCCTTGCATATTTCTTTAACTCATATAGGGACTTTTTCACTTTGCATACTAGTTATTTCTTACCTTTGCTTGGAAATCCTTTTGGCATTTCAAGTATATATATTCTTCAAGCTGTAGTCTAAATGTTCTACGAAATGATATTTCTCTGACAAATTTTTGAAGGGACATCTTCCCGAAGTCCGACAAGAAATTGTTAGATCCTCATATTTGAGTGATTATTTATGTATAATATGAGTTCTCTAGGGGTTTTTCAACATGTTGAATCCATTTCTACATTCAGAAATGTATTTTAAATAACAAAAAATAGTGATTTCATATATTTATATGGCCGGATTCTGCAGAAAAGGTCATTTTGTAGAATAGTTATACAACATCATTCTTCAATATCCCCATAGGATTGTTTTATTTATGTCCATATGTTCTATTTCAAGATCAAAAGCAACAAAGATACACAAAATAAATCTAATAGAAAGGAATTTAGAAACAAGAGAAAAAATGTCACCAAAATCAATTCCCTCTACCTAGGGATATCCCTTTGTTACTAGGAAAGCTTTATACTTCTCCACTCCACCTTTTGCATTCAACTTCTTATTAAACACCCATTTTATACCAATTAAATTTCCTGTATAGAGTAACTCAATTAGATCTCAAGCCTCAATTTTATCAAAAGAAGTCATTTCTTCAACCATGGCCCTTTTCTAGAGTTTATCATCCACTAAATCCATTACCTCCCTAAGAGTTCTAGGATCATCATTAGTAACAGAAAAAGGAAAATTAGAACAAAAATTAGGTGGAGTATACCTTTTTGGGTTGTTCTGTTTCTTGAATTGATCTCATCAATACTAGAGTATGAGGTTCTTCTTCTTATTATTCTTGTTCTTCTATTGAGTAAAATTCTTCACCCTCTAACTCAAATTATACTGTCTTTGGTTATTTTTATTTTGGTGGGACTTCCTATTTTGGAACATATTTAACCTCTATAAAGACAACATCATAACTATAGACAACCTTCTTAACTTCTGGATTCCAATTTTTATATCATTTTATAACACCTTTATGACAAAAAATGATACACTTTCCAACTTTGTTATCCAATTTACTCATGTTTTCCTTTGGAACATGTACATAATAATCAAGAACAAGCACTCTAAGATGTTCAAGAGATGGTTTCTTATCATTCCATGCCTCATTCAAAAAATTTTCCACCGACACTAATGAGGGTGATATATTTACCAGGTAACATGTATTATCCACTACTTCTACCCAAAATTTATGTATTAACCCAAAACCACTGAGCATGCTCCTTGATTTTTCCATAGCATATTATTCATCCTTTCTACAACACCATTTTGTTAAGAAGTGTATGGATTCATCTTCGACCATTCTATGTTACAATTCCTGCGAAACTGTTCATTAGTATTTATCATCACCACCTGTATTTTCTTCTCTGCTTGATTCTCCACAAGAGCCTTAAACTCCTCAAATTTATCTAAGACTTCAATTTTCATTTAGAGCAAATAAATCCATGTATTCGTCAAGAAATCATAAATGAAAAAAACATAGTACACATATTTACCTAATGATTAAACATGAATAGGTCCAAACACATCACTATGTACTAACTCTAATATCCCCTTTTCTCTTGTAGCACAATATAATAATCTTACCTGATTTTGTTTACCATATATAGAATGTTCACAAAAATCGAAATGCAGTGTGCAATCAAACATACCTACAACCATACCTTTACCATGTAGTTCTTGAAGACCCTTATGTCTAATATGTTCCAATATTTTATTCCACATCATTATTTTTTCTCTAGAAACCATAGGGGTTTTTCTTTTTCACCCTTAGAAACAATAGAACTACTACACCTATTATTGGTGTTCTTCCCAACGACATGTATAAAGTTCCATTATAGTCTCTCATTATAAACACCGTTACTCGACCATTTTACTTGTTTCCTTTTCAAACACAATATGTACACTTGTATCACTCATATTGCTTACAAATATCAAGAAATTTATAGCTAGCTATAGAATGTGAAAAACCCCAGGAAGTGTTCTAATCCTTCCATCCTTGAGCCACATCTTCACCTTTCCATGTCCTATGATTCTGGTTGTTAAATTATTTCCTAAGAAAATTTCACCTCCATTATAATTTTCATATTCACAAAACCACTCCTTGTGGGGAGTCATATGAAAAAAGACACCTAAATCAATAACCATACATGATGATTTGTATATGTTCTTGAAGAATCCAAGTACACATCCCATCCTTCTTGTAAGGAGGATTTCCCTTCTATGGAAGGAACATCATTAGATCTCTTCCCTCTCTCAACACCATTTTTATTTGCAATCCTTCTTGAAATGCCCAACTTTACCATATTTCCAGGATTTCTTTAAGGATTTTCTTAGAGATTTAGATCTACCTCTAGATTGAAATCTCCCACTCGAGGAATTTTTTTATTTCTATACATGGTACATCCTCTTACACATAAGGCATATATGATCTTTCTATCCATGGTTTTCCTTCTCATTTCTTCCAATAGCAAGGATGAAACAACATCATCAAAATTTAATGTGGTCACATTACTACCAATAACTGCAACTAGGCTACCCCATGAATTTGGCAATGAACATAATAACCTAATCCACTTATATTCATTTGAAATTTTAATATCCATGGACAAAAAATAACTTACCATAGTATTGAAGGCATTTAGATGCTCTATCACCGAGTCCCCATCATTCATCTCCAGGAAGTACAATTTCTTACGTAACAAAAGTTTTTTTACCGGGGACTTAGAATAATGCAAATCCTCTAACTTATTCTGCAATTCCTTCATTTTGGTTTCTCCTAACACATTTAGTAACACTGAATCTAAAAGACATAACGAAATTGTCTTATTTTCCTTCCTACTCAACTTCGTCCAATCTTTTGTCGACATACCTATAGGTGTAGTACCTATATCCACAATGACTCATTGATATTTATCTATTATATGATATTCCATATTCATCTTCCAAATATCAAAGCATTGCTCTCCATTTTCTATCAATGCAAGAATCACCACTGCAAAGCTCCCAATGAAACAAGGTTTATGCAAACACTAGATAACTAAACCCTTAGCAAGAAAGACATATTTGAAGCCAATAATTTGGCTCTAATACCAAATGTAGGTTTTAAACCTTTTGCAATATAGAAATGCACATAAAGATACTTGCACATACTATTTTTTTATAAAATTGAAGCAAAACAACAACAATCACATATAGTATTAGGAAATTTATGGTGGAAACTATTAATCTAGAAAACCAACAAATGTTTAAAGCCACACCTCTAATTTTGAATGTATAACTTCACCATTACAATATAATATATAGGATCACATGGCATATGAAACCCTAATACATTGATTTGGATTACATTCCTTTATTGGAATTACATTGCAATGGGTTGAAAAATCTTTAAGCTAAAAACACCAAAAACAAACCAAAAATGGAGAGTGGTCAACCATCCCCTTCCTCTCATTCTAATGTACAATACATGAACTAAACATGAAAATAATATAACACATAAAATTTGTATATTATTGAAAAATTATATGTGAATCCTAAAGAGTTTCATACATACCTGCATGTGGCTGGTTTGCTGATTTGCAAATTAGGATTGTCTTGCAAACTAGGATTGTCGGTAGAAACTTTTTTTTGGTTCATTAGATTGAAATTTATATTTGGGCACAACTCATATAGGCAGATTAAAATTAGTATGTAACTTCTTTTAAAAAAATTGAAAAAATGTTTGGATTATCATATCAAGGTTTAGGTTATAAAATTGCATGGTGAATATTGTTTGTGATACTTAATTATTTTTTTCTAATTAAGAAATATAAAATAGGGAAAAAATATTTTAAGGAAAATAGACTATAGATTATATTAAGTATTATTAAAATAATTGCGATAGGTTTTTGCACCATCAGAGATTATTAAAATGACCTCATAATAAAACAGCGAGGATAACATTCATTAGCTCATCCCAGATGTTAGGGTGCCATGTCGTTGTCCCAGCCTCCCAGCTGCGTAATAGCCTCTTCCTTCCCGCTGCATCGCCTTGGCTTCAATTTTCTCAGAGATACTTGCTATGCAGATCCTCTTCTAGGAATCGTTCCTACAATCAACATTCTTGCATCATGCATAGTTTCTTTCTCTACGTATCTCTCAGCTTCTGGCAACATTTTATGTGCATAGTTACTTTCTCTACGTATATCTCAGCTTCTAGAAATAATTTTGGAACTCTTGAATCACAATAGTGACTTTGAAGGGGAATGTGAAATGTTTATAGAATCGTGCAATCATAAAGGTTTATGTGTTGCATAGAGTGTTGATCTCCTCTAACTTCTTAACCAGTTCATTGTGGCGTTTGAAGCTGCATTTGGCCCTCGAACTTGCATCGACATCTATAGACTATTCTCGTTGACAATCCATGTAGTCTCACCACTTCTCTGGAAAAAAAAATTATGTATGTGGAGCATCTTTTGTCTTCTGGCATGGTATGAAATGTCCCATTTTTGAAAATATTTCCACCACAACAAATATGGAATCGCTCCCTTTTTGAGTTCTAGGAAATCCCAAAACAAAATCCATGTTGATTACTTCCCACGACCTTTCTGGAATTGGTAATGGATGATACAATCTAATGTTCTATTATCTTCCTTTTTCATATTGACAAATTCTGCATTTGTTCACAAAAAATTTCACCTCTGCTCTCATGCTCAGCCAATAATATGAATTTCTCAGTTGTGCAAATGTCTTATCGTGACTAAAATGTCAAGATAAACCTCTGTTGTGTTTCTCCTTCAGAAAATTATCTCTCATTGACCATTTCGGTATGCATAATTGACTTCCCTTGAACAATAATCTATCCTGGATCAAATATTCAGTCCACGAGCTTTCGTGTCCCAATAAAGAATTCTTGCATGCCTCATAAGCTTCCTTAAAATCTGTGTCTTCTTTATACATATCCTTGAGGTGTTGAAACCCTAAGGTCTCCACTTGGAATTCATGTACAATCAAACTCCTCCTGCTAAAAGAATATACAACTTTGTTAGCATTTCTAGCAATATGTTTAATGACAAAAGTAATTTTTTTCATAAATTCTACCCATTTAGCATGTTTCTAATTCAAATTTTCTTTCCTTGTAATAAACTGCAAAGCTTGGTTATCACTATACAAGACAAATTCTTTGGGAATTAGATAGTGTCTCCACTTCTTCAAGACTTGAATCACTGCATAAAATTCTTTGTCATATGTGGAATCATTCTTCTTGGTGTCATTCAGTTTCTCACTTAAATAAGCAACTAGCCTATTATCTTGACTCAAGACTGCTCCAATAGCTAATCCACTTGCATCACATCTCACTTGAAATGTTTTTCCAAAATCTGGTAAGACCAGAATTGGTTGTTCTCTGATTTTCTCTTTCAACACTTTGAAACTCTTTTCAACTTCCTTTGTCCATTTAGAAGACTTGTGTTTCTTCTTCACAGTGTCTAGCATGGGTGCACATATACCACTAAAATTTCTATAAACTTTCTATAAAAGCTTGCTATCCCATGAAAACTTCTTACCTCAAATATGTTGCTTGGCGATGGCCATTCTTTGATTTCTCTTACCTTTTTCAGATCCATCTTCGATTCATTTGAAGAGATCACGAAACCCAAATATATGAGTTCATTCTTCATAAAATCACTCTTCTTCAAATTTATCAACAATTTTCCCTGCTGCAACTTTTCCATCACTGTTGTTAGATGTCTTAAGTGTTCTCCATTTGTTTTACTGGAGATTAGTACGTTATCTAGATATACTATGACAAATTTCCCTATGAAGTCTTTCAACACTTCATTCATCGATCTCATAAATGTGCTTCGTGCATTTGTCATCCCAATTGGCATGACCAACCATTCAAACAATCCTTCATTTGTCTTGAATGTTTTTTTCCATTCATCTCCCTCTCTCATTCTTATTTGGTGATATCCACTCTTCAAGCCTATCTTCGAAAAATAGCTTGCTCCACTCAAACAATCCATCAAATCATCCATCCTCATTAAAGGAAATATGTACCTAATGGTTATCTTGTTGATGGCTCAGGAATCTGTACACATTTTTCATACCCCATCCTTCTTTGGACTTAACACAGTTGGTATTGTGCATGGGCTTAGGCTTTCCCTGACTAAACCTTTATCCAACAACTCTTGGACTTGATTTTTGACTTCCTCATTTTCTCTAGGTGTTAATCTATTAGCTGCTTTGTTTGGTATACTAGCTCCTAGAATAAGGTCAATATGATGGATTATACTCCTAATGGGTGGCAATGAGTGAGGTAACTCATCCACTACTATGTCAACAAATTTTTCTAACAGTTCCTCGATTTCTATAAGCAAATATTCCATAGAAGTAATTGTAAGGATAACTCTAGGCTTCCTCACTACAACAAACTGCATTTCTTTTTCCTTCTTGACTTCTTTCAAGAGTTTTTTCCCACTCATGAGAAGTATACTTGAACTAGCTTCCCTCTTTTTCTCTTTGTCTTCTATTGGTAACAACATATGTGTCCTACCATTATTTTCTAGGGTATAAGTATTCTTTCTCCCATCATGAATAACATTTCTATCAAATTGTCATCGTCTCCCCAATAAAATATGACAAACATCCATAGGAATTACATCACATAATATTTCATCTCTGTAACCTCCTATTTTAAATTCAACTTGAAATTGTTGACTTACCATTACTTGATGTCCTTTCTGCAACCACGATACCTTGTATGGGTTTGGATGTGTAGTTTTCTTCAACTCTGGCTTCTCCACCATCTCTGTGGATACTAAATTTTCAATTCTCCCATTGTCTATGATCACCTTGCAAACTTTTTCTTTCCTCTTGAAAGAAGTTATGAACATACTTGTTCGTTGAACTAGTTCCTCCATCTCCTTCTCTAGTTTAAGAAGAATCTTCCTCATCATGAGGCTCTTTCCTCCTTCTGTTGATTATGCTTCTACATGCTTCTGTGCTTCATCAATGTGTTCTTCACCTTATCCTTTTTTCTTTCTCTCGGGACATTCCCAAGACTTGTGTCCTTGCTTTCCATAGGTATAGCATCTAACTATGCCTCCTCTGGCTCTTCCTCTTCATCTTCCTCTAGAAAAAGAATTTCTTCCACCATGTTGTCCTTCCTTAGAACTTCCACCCTTCTGATGGTGACTATGTTGTTTGTTAGCTTCATGCTTCGGCTTCTGGAACTTCTCTCTGGTGGTTCCCTTACCTCTGCTTGAAAATCCTCCTATGTTTTGTTGGCTTTGCTTCCTAGCCAATTTTTCTTCAGCTTTCAAGGCTGCTTGATAAGTATCCTTGAATTTACTAACTAACATCATGTTGATCTCGTCTTCGATTTCATATCCCAGCCCATTGATATATATGGTTGTCTTTTCATCCTCATTTTCTTTCTGTCCATCCCTAATGTTCAGTCTGTAAAATTCCTGAGTGTACTCCTTCATTGATAAGATTTTTTGTCTCAGGTTTTGCAGTCTCCTAAACATATTGATTTGATAGTCATTTGGGATAATTTTTTCCTTCAACTTGGCTACCATCCTATCCCAGTTTTTAATTTTTTGCTTACCATTGCTCCTACGCTTGGCTTCAGTTCATCCCACCATAGCGCTGCATGACCTTTCAGTCTTGTAAATGCATGCTTCACCATCTTATCTTCTTCGATATCTTTGTAATCGAATTATTTGTCCATAGCACGTACCCAATCTAACAATTCTTCAACTTCTAAATTTCCTTCATACACTGGTACCTCTATTCTCTCTCTGGAGCCTATTTTTGAAATGACTTCAAGCGATCTTGTGTAGCATCCTATGCTACATTTTCTTTGACCTATTCTTCTTCACTCTCATCTTCACTGATATCTCCAACATATGGTGCTCTCCTCTATGTTTTTTGCATGGCATCTAGTCTCATTCGAATTCGCCTCATTTCTTCTTCAATTTATGCATTGGCTCTATGCCTTCTGGGTGACATGATTTCACTACGTCACCTACAAACAAAAATCAAATTTTTGATACCAAAAATGATATCAATTTACCTCCTTTCTCCTTTTGTCTGTTGTCTACAAACAAACTCAAAATCATCTCTAATACCACCTGATGCAACCCCCCCCCTACTCTCTCATAGGGTTGTGCAACCTCCCAGTCTTGGATCTCCAATTATTGAGTCAAGTGACTCTCTGAAACCTTGATGGTTTCATTTTGTGAATATACACAGGCCCCTTCGGCTTCTTGTTGCAAGTTTAATGGCACCTGCAACCTTTCCTTTCTCTCTCCTGTGAAATCTCAAAGTGTCAAGCGTTATCTCCTTTTCCTGATAAGCCCTCTTGATGTCACCTTGGTGATGACCACATGATTGTGGATGCAGATACAAGAAGTTTGAAGCCAAACTACATTTGGGCCCACAATGCTCCTCCAACCTCCACGTGTCCTCCTAACAAAACCAAAGTTTGGATTGCGGCCCGCCCTCAATATTTTAAACTCCGCGCTTCAAAAATCCCAAATGTCAAAATCGCCTTCTACTTGACTCATGATATCTGAAGGTTCATATTTACTTGGGTGATCCGATGCTTGGATTTTGCCCCGAACAATCTGACGGTTCAGATCTGTTTCTGTCGATTGGGCTGATGAGATTCTATTTCGTATATTCATCTCTTCGGGCTCCGAAAATATCAGTTCTCAACTCTTCTGAGTTTCCTCTCTCCTTTGCGTGCGAAGCGCTAAGGCTCTTGCACTTCACTCTGATCAAATGATTTTTGATATTTTTCATAGTGATCCAACGGCCACTATCACTCCTCCTCCTGAGCTTCTGAGTTCTTCTGACTTGGAATATTTCTCTGTCTTCAAAGGTTTCGAACCTTTACTCCTCCTTATGAGTCTGACTATCAGCTCTCACTGACACTTTAAGGAAAGTGCTATCCCTTATGAGATTTGTCCTTAAAAGGATTTTGATTCCCCATGCACACCTTGCATTCTCAAGATTTCAATAATTCAGATCGAAGGATTTCTTGAAAATAAATTATTCTTTCCCACCTGGCATTACTCTGGTTCGGGTTCTTCAATGCTTGATCATTTCACGATGTTGTGCACACCTTGCACCCGATATAAGTTTCCTTTGTTCTCTCTGAACTACTTTGAGTCACTTCGAGACTTAGTCGACGCACTCCTTGCATTGGAGATGCACACCTTGCATATGAGTGTCAGAAGAGAAACAATTGAAACTCATCCAGATTCATCACGAATTCATACAGTCAACCTCTCTAACAATCATACATGAATGAAAATGGAACAAATCACACACACCAAATATAACATTCATTTGTCCATACATCAAATGAACATAGTCCAAGGATTTGGGACAATTCTGTTTGTTCTATTCCTTCATGAAAACAAATTACATAATCTTTCTTCTACTCTACTATGTTCTACTTATCCCTCTGATCTCTTACAATACTCATACATTCTGATCTATTACAATGCAACAATAAACTATCTAAGGACCAACTCCATGAGCTCTCGTCGTTCTGTCTATAACTTATCCTATCAAACTATTAGTGGTTACCTAATCTATCCTATTACAATAAATAACAGTTATTGCCATATAAGAATCAACACTCTATATCTAAAACCCCTTACAATCCTTTATGACTTTACAAACAAGTTACATTTTTAAAATGTTGTTTACAAAATATCTCAACAACCTAATTTAATTCTGAGTTAATTTCTGATTTGAAACTCTGTCATTACTGAGATGTCATTCCTTTGCCTCCACACTTTCATTTTGACTTTGAAGTTGATGCTCCTATATCAAATCCTCTATTGTTGCTAAATAACATTATTCTCAAGGATGTGTTAAAGGGTGAATTTATAAAGGATGACACTTGATGTGAATCTTATCTTAAAACCTTCATTACTAAAATGAAATCTATAAGCCCTCAACTGCAACAAAGAGATAATATACCATATGATAACACATTCGTCGAGAATGGATGAGGATAGATAAACAAAATTGAAACATTTTGAGATATTTTCACTTCATGTGATGTAATTGAGACCAAGAGTTCTCACATATTTTTTGTTTTTTTATTATGCCATGAAGAAGTTGAGGGATAGACCCTCACTCAAGATGAAAAAATGATTGCAAGAGAAGAGATCCAAACCATGTCAATTGAGATTAAGAGCACATTCGGAACTAAATTTGATAGTATTATTGTCTTATTTTGTCACAAGGTTAAGAATATTGCAAGAGAAGAGATCCAAACCACGTCAGTTCAAAGTAAGAGCACACTGGGAACTAAATTTGATAGTATTTTTGTCTTCTTTTTTCACGAGGTTAAGAAGTGACTGAATGATTTTATGGTGGAAAACTTGGAGGGAAACTCATAATGTAAGGATATAGTCTACATTTTGCAAATTGCGAAGGATGAGTTTCTCAATAAAAGTGATAGAGGAGATTAGTGTGGCCCCATTGCAATATTATCAAAATATGGGTAGAGAAATCCATTTTGTGGCCGCCAAATCCTCATGAAGCAAGAAATGATTTTGATAGTTATATTGAACGGTGATATGACCCCAAGGGGGTATATATGAGGTTAAATTTATATGTAATTGTAGTTAGTACACCATGTACACCAAATTTGAGCGTAGAGAAGAACTCCAAGATAGATAAGAGATATGAGTTACACAATAAATCCTTAAAGAATAGGATAATCCCCTCCAAATACTTTAATACATTCATACGTCAAAATCACATGTTACTCAATAATAACTACA
>ML777097.1:1273846-1292096 GCA_009831015.1 Picea engelmannii
GAGAGAGAGAGAGAGAGAGAGAGAGAGAGAGAGAGAGAGAGAGACCTATCCACACATTCCACATGTGGCCCCTTTATTAGGACAACCACTATTACATATATATGTACCCCATTATGTATACATTTAACACCCTTCAATTCATATCAAATAGTATTATTGTTTTCAAATGAAACATTACAATAGGTGTATGAAAGGATTCATATCCTAGATTATTTCCTCCTTATTTTCATAAGTATATAATTTTGATATCTTTCACATCATTTCATCTATCACAATGGTAGTGTTGTTGATGTTTGTAGCATCGGACAAGTACTTTCGCATAGGTCTAAGTGTCTAGACGTTTGGAAGTCATCAAAATCCTTCTACCTTAGTAATTTATTTTAATCAAAGCAATTATTAGATTAAAGTGTTTTTACTAATTAGTTGAGTGTAATTAATGAAATGATAACTTTATTAGCATTAGTGAATTAAATCTTACCATTTATCTCAAATCAAGTGATATTTAATCTTAACTGTCAATCACTTTGGACATTAGGCTTAGGTCATAACTCAACATTATAAAAGTAGGGCCAAGGTGAAGGAGAGAAGTAATTCATATGATCACATTAGAGAGAGAGAGAGAGAGAGAGAGAGAGAGAGAGGGAGAGAGAAAATAAGGAATTTTTCTCAAGGATATATTTGATAGGTGAAGAACGAATTTCATCTAGATATCATCTTAGGTAAGAGGAGAAGAGATAATAGGGGAAGTCATAGAAAGATCTAGCAGATTGGAGCCACAACAACATGGATGAGTTGTATGCGCTACATAGGTCACTCAAGGTATATATATATATATATATATATATATATAAGATACAACGTAGGAAAGTGCATACATACATGAGATATAGTGAGCTAGGGAACGTATAGGTCTCGACAAGTTGAATGTACAAGGTCATACAATAACAACAAAGTTGCTATGGTTTGTAGGGGATGTCTGTAGTTTTCAGTGATTTCTTAGTTGGTTGTTTTCCTACTAAGGGATCCCTCGTAAGATTTGATATTATTCTAATGATAATATGATTTGAAGGGAAAATATTTGTATGTATGGAATTGATTTCTTTGCTTTTGCTGATTATTTCCATTAATTATTCTAGTCTGTGTATTTTGTTTTCTGAGATGGAAATTTGTTTTTCAACAAGGAAATCACTAGTAAACAATTCATTTAGATGTTGAGACTAGAAAATTTACTTGGTATTAGAAATTTCACTCAAAGAGGAGCCAAATTTCATATCCACATCAATATGTAGCAGTCTGTCAGATATGCAAGGAGATATGATTGGATAAAGGATTATAAATTTATATTTTCTTTAATACATCTCAATGTTAAATGAACAAATGGAAGTGAAGTTAGACTAGAAATTTAATTCCCTCCTATCAAAATAATATATCTAAAGTTCTTGATATTTACGAGAAAATATATGAAAATCAAACATCTTGTTTATAGATGAAGCAATGTATCATAGTTGATATACTAGAGAGGATTTTTTTTTTTAAACTTACTCTAAGTTGGGGATATGACAAGTGTTTGAAAATAGATGGATTTATATGGTCCAATCTATGTAATTTTCTAAATGTTCAACCAAAAATTAGCATGAAGAGATACTTGAAAATGATTAATAAAAAATATTATTGGTTATACATTTTAAATAATTAATGCATACATTTTGATGTTTAATATATTCATATTACCTATCATTTAAAATGATACTTGTTTTCCGTAATTTTATATGCATATGTGAAATATTTGAAACTAAACTTTTTTTTTCTTATTTTTTATATGAATATTTTTCTTATCAATGTATTACACAAATAAGAATATAAAAATAAAAATCTAGGAATTGGAAAAAAAATTCTTCGTACAAATATCCGTTTTCAATAGTTAGATGTTAAAAAAATTCTTCAATTTTTTTTGAAAGTGCTCAAATTGGCATATGGACTTCTACACTTAGAAAAAAATATTGAAGACTACTTTCCATCATTTTTAGAATCTATGGAATTTGAAATTAAAGTGACCTTTATTTTCCTATGCACAAGAAGAATGTGATACAGAAGTCCTTACTCAAACTACTCATCCAAACAAATCAAAGTTATTTTTCAACTCTATATCCAAATTTTAAAACATGCATAGAAGGTCAATTTGATTTCAAAATTATAGTTCTTATGGATGAATTTATGGATGAATCTATAGAATAGAATGATAAAAATGACGAGGAAAATTATACTATTGTAAATACTTACTGATATGTTGTTCCCTCAGCACACCATAAATTTGAAAGAAAACTAGGATTACCCCTACCAATTTTCACTTTGACTCTTTCATCACCATGCTTGATGTTCTTGGATTAACTTAAATACTTTTTCTTCATCTTGAGATTTTTTTTATGACTTTACCTTTTTAAAGATTGTTTTTTTGTTTTTTTGGGGTTTTCTATACATTATCTTCAACTCACATTCACTTTAGATTGATAAGTTTCAAAGGTTTAGACAATTGGATTTTTTTTTTGAAAAAAATTGCTTTATTGAAAAATTATGATCCTCATCCTTTTTACAATTAACTTCCTCTCAATCAAAAGAGAAATTGTGCCTCCTCCTCAAAACTTTAATCTTATAAGTTATGTGGTTCTTTCCCCAAATTTATTGTGGAGAAAAGTTAAAAATTTTACCACATAAAATTTCGAGACATCACCACAAGTTCCCTTCATGCAGACATCCATGCACACTTTCGTCAGAGTAAAGCTATATGAATCACCGAAAAAAAAAGTTTAACAACGTACTGCATAAATTTACATCTACGAGACTTTTAGACATTTCATAAATAATCCATCGATAAAAAATTTAAGTTCTAAATTCTTACACTTGCAGAAATATTTGTAAGTTTGAGTGGTTTTTTTTTCTTTTTAATTTTAGTTAATCAAAACTTTTGAAAGTTGTCATAAGAGTAAAAAAATTTATTACATTTTTTTTCAATAGTAAAACCTTTGAAAAACCACCACAACCATATACATTATGAAATCTTTGAAAGCATCACGATCACATAAACAAAAAACCTTTTAAATTCATCATACTATTTCTTGGGAAACTCATTAAGTTGATTGCAATTATATATAAAATCACTATGCCACAAAAATATTTATGATATTATATGTAGGAAATCTTAACTAGGAAAGAAAGAGAGAGATTGTTTCAGTAAATATCCCAAAGGGTACATGGGAAAAAAATAATTGATTGTTGTAGTTGTTTTGGAATTTTACAGTTTTGTATAAAGAGGATATTTGAACAATTTTCCCTAATTTATATAAAATGCCAAGAAAACAAATTTGCATTAAAAATTTTGTTGTTCTCCAAATGCTCGTAGCTTAGGTAAGTGATGTAAAACTATAAAGTAAAATTTTAAAACAAATTAGCATAAAAAAAATTGTTGTTCTCCAAATACTTGTAGCATAGGTAAGTGACGAAAAAACTATAATGTAAACTTTCAATATGGAAAGGAGAAGATAGAAATTTTTTCTACATGATTCTTTTGTTAAGGGCTCTACTTGATATATATTATATTTTGATGACCATGCGTTTAGGTTTTGTTTTTTGTTTTCTTGTTCCTTGTTTACTTCCCTTACAAGTCTCCAAGTTACACTTGTTTTTACAAACACAGCAAATGTAATAATCATATGCTCTTCAAATCAAAGTCAAAAAGGTGATATTCTTAGAGTAATGCCCTCGAAATAAAGTATAGGGTTGTTATTTCTAAAGGACCAATTAGTTTTATGTTGGGAAAATTCAAAGATATCTAACCATACTATTAAACATTGTGCTTTTTATCATCAAAGAGCCTAATAAAAATTATGCATATAAGGTTAAAATATTGGAAAGGATTTTTTCTTTAAAAGTATTAGAAGATTGATATTTTGAATATAAGAATAAGGAGGACATTCTCACCCTTCCTTTATTATTCATTTCATGGCATTATCACCCTTCCTTTATTATTCATTTCATAATAGATGAATAACAAAGAATAAATCATCTTCAATCAGTAAAAAAATTCTCCTCCTCCTAATTTTTACAATCTCAAAAAACTTTGAAAATTCATCCTCCCCACTTTTTAGTTAAGAGCTAAAGGATAACTCATCCCATTTAAATTGATTATCTAAGAATATTAATATCCTTTTAAGGGGAATCAATAGTGAATTTGGGCACCATTGGATTAGGGGTTACTCCACATATCTACCTCCATCAAATTTTATTTCAACTCATATTTTGTAGATGCAAAAATAATCAAACATAAATTAAAGTAATTCTCACTTTTATTCAAATAGCTTAAGAGATGGAGATAAGGTATTTCCAAATATCTATGAATTCACAAGTAATATGCAACTATCTCAATGGTTTCTTATTTTACATTGATGTCTAATGTAAGTTTTCTTTTGAAATTTGATCAAATTAGTGAATACAATTGTTGACAAAAAAAATCTGTAATACTCTTGCAATAGATACTAGTTGACTAGTCACTATCATGAATTTGATAGGATATTATTTTGTATTCTTTTTTATTTGGAAAGTAGTGGATGTAATTTTTTTAGTATGTGTGTGAGAGAGAAGGAAAATGTTGCAATTGATTAATTATTTATGAGAATAACAAAGTTTTGAGTTGCATTGATAGTCTATATCAATAGTATATACAAAAACAAAAAAAAATAGTTAATATATTAAAGAATTAATTGGAACATGATAAATTTTGTGATGTTATGGGTGAGGACGCTATTACAAAATCCAATTTAATGTTATCAAAAAAAATATTGAAACCAATATATCATTTATTGGAAATGGATCTCTCACGTATTTGAGGCAGGATATCATTAATTGGAAATCAATATCTCAACTATTGGAAACGGATATCTATTAGAAACTTATATTCGTAATAAATTTATGATTCTTTGACTAATGTTAGTATTAGCGGAATTTTGAGGTTTCAAATGGACCTCCTAAGAAATATAATAAAAATTTATTAGTTGGTTATTTTGTGAGAAAAATGTATTTGACAAATCACTTCTTTGATAACAATCTATATAACCATGATTAAATTAATTTAAAAAAATGTCTAAAAATAAAATTAATAAAAAAAACTTTACTAAAAATAAAAGTAATTTGAATATATAACCTAATATTTTTTAATATAATAAAATAAATGTACTCAAAGTAAATACTCCTAAATAAAACAAAGTATTGTAATTTTAAATTTTGAATATAACCAATGTACAATATATGTTTATATATTCACTTATTTATAGTTTTGAATTTTAAAATAGACTTATAAACTCAAGATATGTTTACAAACCTACAATGAAATTAGTAATTAGTGTTTTTAAATTTTGTATTCATTATACAAGTCTAACCATTTAGTTATTCATTATCTATTGAATGCAACAACTCATTTTGGTATTAGTAATTAATTTTTTTTTAAATATGTATTCATTATATAAATCTAACCATTCATATATTCACATCTTCATTATCCATCCATGTTGACATTAATGATTCGTTCTTTTTAAAATATGTATTCATTATATAAGTTTGATCATTCATGTATTCACATATTCAGTCTCCTCCTTAGGCCTATCCTCCTTCTATTCTCTCAGGAAGGTTCGCCGGGGGAATACATATTCATTATCCATTAAATGAAAAAAGTATTGAAATATTTATATATTATATTGACTAATGATTAGTAAATAGGAAATAAAATCATATTACATTCGTTAACCATTAATAAATATGAAACAAAAGTAAAGAGTATGTGAATTAGCCGAACCATGGATAAACTCATTATGTATATGTGAACAAAGGTCATATATTTGAGCTATATAATGGTAGCACGATAGTTACCCCAATTCATACCGTGATTATGTGGAGGATATATCAAATACATCTTGATATCCATCTTTTTAGCATTCATTCTCCTCTAATTATTATTTCATTGAAGGCTACTAAATGCAACATCAATTTTTAAAGAAAAAAGGATTGGATTTGGACGAGATTAAATTTATTCCATTTATAAAATGAATACATTACATTGGTTCAAATTGATTCAAAATATATTAAGATTATAAAATTGATATATTCATAAAAAAAAAATTGTGTATAATGATTATGTTGTTGGTTATGATTGGACATGTAACCATTGTAATTGTGTTATTTGTAATAGTATTGTAAATATGGAGAGTTGTAAGTGATAGGAAGACTTATCATCCATTATTGAACACCAATAATCATTTAATTTGTATTTATTCACATGAACGTGGAGTTTCATTTTCTACCAATGACAGTGGTATCAAAGCCTTGGTATAACCCCATGATTATCTTCCATAGGAATTTCATCTTTGTAAAAGAAATGGCAGTCTGCACATCTGCCCCGCATTCTCTCTTTGATTGATTCTTTGTCTCTCAGTTGTTCCTTCTGCATTCCAGTCTGACTGATTCTCCCTCACTCAATTCACCCCCTTCTATCGTAAAGTTATTCGCGTGGCTCCGTTGTAAACCCTAATATTGTCTCTTGTAAACCTTAATCTCGTCGCCACAGTCACGATTCCCAGTAGTTAGGGTTTTCATTCTGTTCATTGTTGGATAGACAAATCAAATTTATGGTTCATTGTTCCATTGATTTCCAATCGAGAAAAGAAGAAATATTATCTAGGGTTACAGTATTGTACACGCCTCCCTGGTTCCATTACTGTGCGTGCACCACCATGAAACCCAATACGCTTCTCCTAACTCCCTCGACTTGAGCTATGTATTCCTCAGTAGGAAACCCAATATGATCCTCCTCGCGCCCTCGACCTGAGCTATGTATTCCTCAAACCTAATTTGCATGCCACACCATCATTCGGCCTCTTCATCCATATCTTCGTGAAACTCATAGTTGGAAGGCATATCTTCATCAACCGGCCTCTTGCATGTATTTATTTCCATTGCACAGTAGTATATCCCATTTGTTTGGTTCCATTGCACACTAGTATATCCCATCGGACCGCCACTCCATAAAATATAGAATTTTGTTTACTATTTCGAAATCCACTTTTGTGGAGAAAATAAATGGTTGTCTAAGCACATCCCATGCATCCCTGGTATTGGAATTTCTAGCGGATATTAGAGGCTCTCCACATCACCTTCTCTCATAGCCTCGAACGCGTCCCCCATTGGTAACTTCGTCAAGGGAAATGAAGGCTCCTCCCTGTCACAACATGAACCAGAAAGCAAAAGAAAAAGAACTAGAATGTGACTTTCTAGACACGATTTAGCTTTTTAAATGACGTTCAGTATGGATTCAATATGCCCTCCAAGTACCACTGAAGCATTGTATTAATTCAATAGTATTATTGGTGGAGCTTTATTGTTATGATTCTTAGTGCTAGAAGTTGTCCTTAGACTGCTATAGGGTCAAGCCTAGCACATCTTCAGTTATTACAATGATTTTATAAATAAGGATGTGTTTTGGGTTTTGAAAGAAGGTGGATCAGGTAGATGGAAAGAGAAAGAATAAGAGAAAGATGCTAGATGCAGATCAATAAAAACACCATTGGGCATGGAGTCAAGTAAACACCATGTTGATCGAAGGCAATCAAATTAAGACATTTATATGTAAATGGGTAGAAGAATAGGGAATAAACAAAAAGTAGAACACCTCATCAAACCAAGATTTTCTTTGTCAAATGGATGCAACGATACTTGAAACAAAACACGCGGATGATATGCAGTCATGACAAAATCTTTACCGCTCGGGAATCTATCATCCATGAGCAGCCATTGATTCTCAATGTCTGCAATTCGTTCAAGTAAGATGAAAAACAGAATGTAAAACAAGGAAGACGGAAAAACAATGTTTAGACAAGAGAAATCCCAATCTGATAAAACAAATGTCATAGATCCCCAATGTCAGAAGCGATCATAGAAACTAATGCCCTCAGGCTTACAATAACACCTACTGGCTCGCTAATTCGTCAAATTCTTCTCAGGGCTTACCCTCTCGGGCTTCCCCTCTCTCACACCTCTTTTCTTCCTAAAATTTATACATGTACAATCATAAGTTTCAATACCAAATTAATGGATCTAAGATTTATAAATACATCGATTAGTTTATATTTTGTTGGCTATGAAATCATTAAACCAAATCTAAATATGGTTACAAATAGGTGTTGAATACTGAAGCTGTTGTAGACCAATCTCCTTCTTTGTTGCTAGCAAATCTGCCTTTGACTGCTTAAAAATATTGGATGTCCTGCTGATTTTGGTGCTAGAAATTTGGATTTGATCCTTATTCACTAATTCTACACATGGTACTTTGGACTTATCTATCAGTTATATCCCTTGCAATTATATCCCTTGAAATCTGCACTTTACGCCATTTCTATCCTCAACCTTTATCTACAGATTGTGTGCTTAATTGCCAACAATGTTTGACTGATGCCTCCATTTGTGGAACCAATCTCTTAAAATAGAATGAATATATCTTGATTGATCTTGACTTGAAATTGGTCCAGAACTTGACTCTGTCATAAGAGCTTCACTTTGTGCTTCGTGCAATTTCTCTTCTTCATGTTCTGCAGCTGCTTGTGATGATGGTTGAATTTCTTGTTTGCATTCTTGTGTCTCTTGTTGTTGCTCCTGGTCTGGTTGAGACACGGGCTTATATAATAATCCAAACATCATTGCCATTTTATGTCCCTTACTTGAGATATTCTACAGTCTTCACAGTTGCAACAACATGAAAATCACATGAATTTTGACACGATTTCTCCCATACTGATAATTTCTGTAGAGATCTTGTACATTTGTCTATTAACTAGTGTCCCCAACAATTAGACGTTCTCACTGTTGAGATGAACTTAATTACACCCATTCCAATCAAATGCAGAAGAAGAATTTGCAAGTGTAGTTGTTCTTGTCTAGAGACTCGAGGAAAATTTATGTATTATCTGGTAAAAATGGAGAACCAAAATAGCTTCCTAGAAGACCAAGATCTCCACCATTTGTTAGGTCTGTTGTAAGGTTCGAAAGACTAAAATTTCGAGGCAGCTACCCAAGTGATATGAGTGAGTCCCTTAGGTTGCCTCCTTATTAATCTGACAGGGACATAACCAATCTGTCTTAAAAGAAGAGAACAGAGGTACTCTGCTTCTGAATGCTTTCTCAGCCACTCATCTCCAATTAAAGTTCTAAGATCCGAGCCTCTCACGTTCTGACCAATATAATGCATATTGTTCATAATGGGGTAAAGAAACATCCTTGACATTTTCCCCTTGTATAGACTTCTCCAGACTCAGTCACAACTATACTATGGAACTTTGCATCAACAATCTCCCCACTATTTACTCATGATTTCTTCAAACTGCAATGTGAAAGGAAATTGACCCAAATGTATTTTTTACATCAATGTTTCCATCATTTTTCTTTAAATAAACCTGAACAAAAGAAGAACTATATCTAGAGTATTCTCCAACTCCTCCTGCTGCTACTATTATGGATTTGTTGGGCGTTTGGATGTGGCATGACAAACACATCCACAACTCGAACTGTGTATTCATCAACAAATTCACCAAGAATTAGTCCCTCTGTTCGTGGCTCTTCCTCGTGGTCCTACATCATGGTTTGATGCCTTCAACCTGTCATATACTCCAAAAACACAACTATCCTCACCATAGGACACCTTCGCAATCTTTGGCACATGTTTGTGGCTCACTCTCTATGGTGCCTTGTGTTGAGTGACTCAGCTAGGCTTGCATGTTGTTGTTGATGGTATTGTGGACAGTTTTCATCCAAAAGCAATCTTTCACCTTCATGATCAATGCCAATTATCAGAGCAGATGACAATGACTTATGTTTGCAAAAACGGATTCTTCAAGAACAAATGGCAACGATTTTTGTTGGCAAGACAAATTGTTCCTCATCCAGGATAACTCCTCCTTGTCATGGCTTGGTGTGGTGCTAGTGTGTTTTCTTTGACTTGATTTTGCTCGCATTAATCCATGATACCTTGTGTAATGAAAGAAACATGCTATATATTTGAAACGTCAATCTCTCCCAGAATAACCGTTCCATCGGTTCCATTAAAGGGAAGACCATTGATCCTTCACGTTTTCTAGGATAACAGATTGGTTTCCCCCAATTTGGAGAATGTTTAGATCAAAATGTTCGGTGAAGATACGATTCTGGAAGCTCGAGATCTGTTCTTCTTGGCGCACTGTGAATACCTGTCCTCATGGAATGAGCTAACTAATGGACACCTGCACAACATCCTCGTAACCTAGTTGTGGTCTATTTGTGATTATACTCATAGATTTTCATTTATTCTTGACAACTAATGCCTCCATCTCTATTACAATCATTTAACACTTGTAAGCTTTTCATTAGCGCAATGTATCTCGCAGCCAACCCTTTGATCAATAGTTGAAAGAATATTGTTTGAAATTTCCACTTAGCACCAAGAGTTAGGGCTTTAAATCTACGTTTTTCCTTTTATTTATTTTCCTAATGCCCCATATTCCACCTATGTGTGTTTGATCTCCCATGATGACTGGTGTTGGGTAATGTTGTGGCTAACCTGTTGTGTTTGATGACAAGTGTTGGAGATTGTCTCCCAGCCAAGAACTTTGTTAAAATAATCGTGAAGTCTCAATCAAGGCATCGATGCACTGTTTCAAAGATGTATGGAATAAGGATTTTCACCTTTCCGGTACCTCTCCTCTAATGAGGCGACTTAAAATCTCATCACTACTTCTATTGTATGCAATATCGATGATCTCGAAAAACACTTTTCGGTGCTACATGAATAGCCTCATTCCTGCAACAAGGAAAAAGTTAATATTTAGCATCTGGATACTAACATTGGCTCCTTATGGGGATGATGTTCTCCCTGTGGGACATCAAGAACTTGCAAAACAACATGCCTTATCATTTCTACTCATATGTCTAACATTACCCTGGAAATCTTCCACTCTGCAGAAATCCACAACTTTCATGTGGTTCCTAATTCATTAGGCTAGTGGAGTGATCCATACTACTCCTAAAAATTTGCAACTTATTCAAAATCTGAATAACAACATACTACACCAGACTAACAAACTGAAAAGAATCTACTTGCTCATATGAAGAGCTTATTTTACACATTGCCTACTCTATCCAACTGCTTCCATTAGATTAGGTAAAATCATGCTTCCAGTGAAGCCATACAAGTATCTGACTCACTGATGAAACTCTTAATCTGGAAATAAAGAAAGACATAACCCATGGAATACATAAATACAATTCATAAGGATGACAGAAGAACAATTTGACATTTGGATTTCTCGAATATTTCAAATAATTGGAAAAAGGATCATAAAAACCATAAAGAAATACCTCTTCCTCATTTTTCAACTGAAAGTCAAAAGGTCTATGCATATCTTTTTTCTAATAATGGATGCCACCTTCAGTCATTTGCAAATATGAACATGACTGCACGCTGATTTCACTGCTACTCGATTTTTGTTTGATGTCTTCTCTATAAGTGATACCAGTTTTCTGGTTGTGAGATATTGAGTTGAACTCTTCAATAATCCCAATCCCAACCTCCTTAATATTTTTTGAATATGGTGAACCATTAATATCATATATTAGTTTGATGACTTCCAGAAAAGAATCTATTACATCTAGTGAAGGAACATGCTTAGTAAATGGTTCATAAAACTGCTTCAGGTTTCCATCGTTGCCTTCCTCAACTTCTGATGCATCGCTATCATAAATGGATTACTGTTGAAGTTTTCAATATGTGTTGATGTGAAAATGTTCCCTCGACTTGAACCATGACTATCAAGGAGTGAATCTAAATTTTGATTGCTGTGATAAAACTGTTGATCAAAAGCCTTAGAGAGAAAAAATGAGTTATGTTGTTCATAGAAATTACCATCATCTTCAGAATCATAATACTCATCATAGATAGGTGATCCAACAACCTTTTGTGTATTTCATAGAAGGACGAGCAGCCTCATGCTGTAAAATAGATTTAGAAGAAGATTCGGAAGACAATGAAACATCTTCTACTTCCTCAACACAATCATCTTCTGTATCATAATAAAAAATACTAGAAACATTTGAATGAAGGACAAATGTGTCTACAGTATGTCTATCACCAACATCCTTACAACCAAAATAAAAAATAATTGAATGTTGGATGTCAAATTCAAATTCTTTACAACAATTATCAAAAGGAAAATCAACCGGATAAATGTTTTTGTAATGATGATGAAAGACAGTATGAAACTCCTTCAAAGAATGAATGCTAGAAACAATAAGATATTTACACCATTCACGAGCATGTTCTTCTAATGAAAAAATGAACATCTTGATTAATACATCCTCATGAACAAAACTATGTTCAATCATGCATCTATGAAAATTTAATAAATGCTCACCGGGATGATCATCCTTGTTTCCTCTAAATCTAGGAAGATAGTTATACCATTCAGCTATTGTAGGCACTGGATGTGGAAAGCCAACTATGTTAGTGAAATCACAAAATGCATACCTATGAGCCAAAATAGTTTCCATGGCCATCCTAGATCTTCAACTAGTGGAGTCCCCTATGAATCTCAGAACAATGGAGTCGCCATGGTGAAAGATGTGCAGTCATGTATCTTCCCTCTTCCTGTTCACCATCAATATGCGAAACTGATCATTGTCATTCTCTCAAGGAAGATATCTTTGTTTCTTCGTCCCCAACAACATCACCAAAATATGTTAGTGCTAGAAGTTTCCCCTAGACTATTATAGGGTCAAGCCTAACACATCTTCAATTATTTCAATGATTTTATAAATAAGGATGTGTTTTGGTTTTTGAAAGAAGGTGGATCAGGTAGATGGAAAGAGAAAGAATAAGAGAAACAAGGTAAATGTAGATTAGTAAAAACACCATTGGGCATGGATTCAAGTAAACACCTTGTTTATTGAAGGAAATCAAATTGTATATTAGATAAGACGTTTATATGTAAATGGGTAGAATAATAGGGAATAAACGAAAAGTAGAACACCTCATCAAGCCAAGATTCCCTTTGTCAAATGGATGCAATGATACTTGAAACAAAACACATGGATGACAGGTATTCATGGAAAAATCTTTACTGCTCGGGAATCTATCATTCATGAGCAGCCATTGTTTCTCAATGTCTGCAATTCATTCAAGTAAGCTGAAAAACAGAATGTAAAACAAGGAAGATGGAAAAACAGTGTTTAGACAAATCACAATCTGATAAAACAAATGTCATAGATCCCCAATGTCAGAAGTGATCACAAAAACTAATGCCCTCAAGCTTACAATAACATCTACAAGCTGGCTAATTCATCAAATTCTTCTCATGCCTTACCCTCTCAGACCTCCCCTATCTCACACCTCTTTTCTTCCTAAAATTTATAGATGTACAATCATAAGTTTCAATACCAAATTGATGGATCTACGATTTCTAAATACAGATATTATTTTCAATTTTTATGGCTATGAAATCATTAAACCAAATCTAAATATGGTTACAAATAGGTGTCGAACACTGAAGTTGTTGTAGACAAATCTCCTTCTTTGTTGGTAACAAATATGCCTTTGACTGCTTAAAAATATTGGATGACCTGTTGATTTTGGTGCTTGAAATTTGGATCTAATTCTTATTCATTGATTTTGTGCATGGTAATTTGGACTTGTCTATCAGTTATATCCCTTGTAGTTATATCCCTTGAAATCTGCACTTTACTGCCATTTGTATCCTCAACCTTTATCTATAGATTTTGTGCTTAATTGCCAACAATGTTTGACTGATGCCTCCATTTGTGGAACTAATCTCTTAAAATAGAATGAATATATCTCGATTGAGCTTGACTTGAAATTGGTCCAGAACTTGACTCTGTCATAAGAGCTTCACTTTGTGCTTCGTGCACTTTCTCTTATTCATGTTCAGCAGCTGCTTGTGATGATGGTTGAATTTCCTATTCGCATTGTTGTGTATCTTGTTGTTGCTCCTGGTCTGGTTGAGACACAAGATTCTATAATAATCCAAAAATCATTTCCATTTTATGTCCCTTACTTGAGATATTCTAGAGTCTTCACAATTGCAACAACATGAAAATCACATGAATTTTGACATAATTTCTCCCATACTCATCATTTCTATAGAGAGCTTGTACATTTGGCCATTAACCAGTTTCCCCAATGATTAGACATTATGACTATTGAGATAAACTTAATTATGCTGAATCCAATCAAATGAAAAATAAGAATATGCAAGTGTAGTTGTACTTGTCTGGAGATTCGACGAAAATGTTTGTATTATTTGGTAAAAATGGAGAACCAAAATAGCTTCCTAGAAGACCAAGATCTCCACCATTTGTTAGGTCTGTTGTAAGGTCTGAAAGACTAAAATTCTGAGGCAGTTTCCCAAGTGATCTGAGTGATTCCCTTAGGTTGCCTCCTTATTAATCTATCAGGGACATAACCAATCTGTCTTAAAAGAAGATAACGAAGGTACGTTGTTTCTGAATGCTTTCTCAGCCACTCATCTCCAATTAAAGTTCTAAGATCTGACCCTCTCACCTTTTAACCAATATGATTCATATTGTTCATAATGGGGTAAAGAAACATCCTTGGAATTTTCCCCTTGTATAAACTTCTCCAGACTTAGTCACAACTATACTATGGAACTTTGCAGCAACAATCTCCCCACTATTTGCTCATGATTTCTTCAAACTACAATGTGAAAGGCAATTGACCCAAATGCAATCTTTACATAAATGTTTCCATCATTTTTCTTTAAATAAACCTGAACAAAAGAAGAACTCTATCTAGAGTATTCTCCAACTCCTCTTGCTTCTACTATTATGGATTTGTTGGGCATTTGGATGTGGCATGAAAAACACATCCACAACTCGAACTGTGTATTTGTCAACAAAATCACCAAGCATCAGTCCCTTTGTTTGTGGCTCTTCCTCGTGGTCCTACATCATGGTTCGATGCCTTCAACCTGTCAAATACTCCAAAAACACAACTATCCTCACCACAAGACACATGCACAATCTTTGGCACCTATTTGTGGCTCACTATCTGTGGTGCGTTGTGTTGAGTGACTCAATTGGGCTTGTGCGTTGTTATTGATGGTATTATGGACAGGTTTCAACCGGAAGCAATCTTTCACCTTCATGATGAATGTCAATTATCGGAGCAGATGACAATGACTTATGTTTGAAAAAACTAATTCTTCGAGAACAGATGGCAACGATTTTTGTTGGCAAGACAAATTGTTCCTCAGCCAGGATACCTCTTCCTTGTGATGGCTTGGTGTGGTGCTAGTGCATTGTCTTTGACTTGACTTGGTTGGAATTAATCCATGATACCTTATGTAATGAAAGAAACGTACTATATATTTGAAATGTCAATATCTCCCAGAATAACCATTCCATCAGTTCCATTAAAGGGAAGCTCGTCGATCCTTCACATTTTCTAGGCTAACAGATGGGTTTCCCCCAATTTGGAGAAGGTTTAGATTAGAGTGTTCAATGAAGATACAATTCTAGAGGATCAAGCTCTGTTGTTCTTGGCACACTGTCAATACTTGTCCTCATGGCACGAGCTAACTGATGGACACCTACACAACATCCTTGCGACCTGACTGTGGTATATTTGTGATTATACTCATCGATTTTCGTTTCTTCTTGACAACTAACGCCTCCATCTCTATTGCATTCATTTAACACATGTAAGATTGTCGCTAGAGCAATGTATCTAGCAACCACCCCTTTGATCAATAGTTGAAAGAATATTGTTTGAAATTTCCATTTAGCACCAAGAGTTAGGGATTTAAATATGTGTTTTTCCTTTTATTTATTTTCCCAATGCCACATATTCCACCTGTGTGTGTTTGATCTCCCATGATGACTAGTGTTGGGTAATGTTGTGGCTAACCTGTGTTGTGTTTGATGAAAGGTGTTGGAGATTGGCTCTTGGCCAAGAAATTTTTCTAAAATAACCATGAAGTCTCAATCAAGGCATCATAGCATTGTTTCAAATATGTATGGAATAAGGATTTGCACCCTTCTGGTACCTCTCCTTCAATGAGATGACTTAAAAGCTCATCACTACTTCTATTGTATGCAATATCAGTGCTCTGGAAAAACACTTTTCGGTGCTACAGGAATAGCCTCATTCCTACAACAAGGAAAAATTTAATATTTAGTATCTGGATACTAACAATGACAATAATGGAAGATGGAAGATTTTTGAAGTTGAATGGGTCATCTTACCTTACAAAAATGTTGCATACCTCTTTCATGATGGTGAAGGTAGAATTTCATCTAGTATTTTATGGTGTTCTATATTTGGCCATATCAATTATAAAAATCTTTGTTTATTAAAAAAGAATGGTGTTTATGTTTTTCCTACTATTCCTAGGATATTGAAACAATTTTATGCTTACATCATGGGAAAGCATAGCAAGAAACCATTCCATGATTCTACTTCCAGAGCATGTAGAAAACATGAATTTATTCATTATGATTTGTGCGGCCCTACGAGTGTTCCATTTTCAAATGGAAATAAGGATATCATGTATTTTATTGATGATTACACCATAATGTGTTGGGTATACTCATTGAAAGATAAATCAAAAACTTTTGAAACATTTAAAAATCAGTCCCGTATTGGCTCTCTTAGTAATGATAATGGAATGGACTATACATCTAATGACATTGAAATATTCCTTCACCAACATGGGATCAATCATTAAACTACAGTCCACTACAATCCTCAACAAGACGGTGTAGATGAAAGAATCAATAGGACACTCATAAATATGGTTCGTTCCATGATGTTTTTCAAGAATGTAAAATTGATGTTTTGGGATGATGTAGTTCTATGTGCATTTTATGTCAAAAACATGTGTCCATATCATGCTCTTAAAAATAATACTCTATATGAAATGTGGCATGACCACATTCCTTTGGTGAGGCATCTCAGGGTCTTTGGTTCCACCTGCTATGCCTTTATTTATATGGAGAAAAGAAGCAATCTTGATGCAAGGAGTTGGAAGTGCATATTCTTGGGGTAATCAAATACCACCAAGGGATATTTTCTTTACGATGAGACAAACAATTAATTCATCCTTTCTCGAGATCTAACCATTCTTGAATAAGAAATACAAAATTGTCGAGAGGCGGCTTGATCATCTGGACATATTCACTCATGTAAATACATATCATGAATTTGTTGATGAGATTCGACATCTTGAAGTGGGGATCCTTATCTTGGGTCAATCTATAGATTCTCCTTTTGAAGCACCATCATCCCCAAATGAAGAAGTTCCCACCACTTCATCATAACCTGAAGTTACTTTGGATGATGTGATCAATAGGATTTAAAAGATAAAGCTTTATGAGAATTCAACACCATCTCAATCAACTGAGCAACATGGACCCTCTTAGAAAATTACACCAAAATGGCTAACAAAAACACTTGAAAGTTTTCATCTTGATGAGGTCAGAAACACAGGATCCAAAATGTCCTCAAGACAATATGGAGATAGTGAATCTAATTCAAACTTAGGTGATTTAGATGACATGGATGTTTCATATGATTGTGAGTTGAATTTATATACTAACTATGAACCAACTTCCTTTCAATAATCCACTTCTCATGTTGAATGGAAAGAAGCCATGCAGAATGAATATGATGCTCTCATCAAGAATGGGACATGGAAGTTGGAGGATCCTCCATTTGCAACCAAACCAATTAGCTACAAGTGGGTATTCAAGAACAAGTACAGATCAGATGGATCACTTAGCAATCACAAAGAAAGGCGCATGGAAAAAGGATTTTCACAGAAAGAAGGTATTCATTATGGGGAGAATTCCCCCCCACAATAAAATGGGATACCATCCATACTCTATTTTCCATGGAAGCACGGAATGGATGGAAACTTCATCAAACGGATATGAAGAAGACTTTCTTGAATGTATACTTGAAAGAGAATCTTTTCATGTCTCAACTAGAATGATTTGTTATGAAGGTACAAGAACATAAGATATGAAATCTCATCAAATCCTTATATGGCCTTAAACAAGCACCACAAGTTGTTGGGTATGTGTCATATTCTTTGCATGTATAATTTTGGCGTTTTCTATGTTGCACCGGGTTCATAGGGGGGTTTGACGGGGG
>ML777097.1:1297748-1316172 GCA_009831015.1 Picea engelmannii
AAGAAAATATGTCGAGACAATATTGCAAAGGTTTAATATGCAGGAATGTAAACCGATTAAGGTTCCTATTCCTATTGGTGTAAAGTTATCTGCGGATCAGTGTCCCAAGACACATGAAGAAGAGGAGGACATGTCTCATGTTCTATATGCGAGTGCAATTGGCAGTTTGATGTATGCAATGGTCTGTACTAGACCAGACATTGCACATGCAGTGGGAGTTTTGAGCAAGTATATGTCAAAACTAGGGAAGGAGCATTGGACAACAGTAAAAAGGGTTTTCAGGTATTTGCGTGGCACTGCTAGCTATGGATTGTGATATGAAGGAAGACCATGATTGGACAGAGTGGTCAATATACATGGCTTTGTGGATGCAGACTGGGCTGGAGATTTGGATCGTAGGAGATCTATAAGAGGGTATGTGTTTAACCTGTTTGGAGGAGCAATAAGTTGGATGAGAAAAAGACAGGCTATAGTGGCACTTTCAACTACAGAATCTGAATACATGGCAGCCACTCATGCAAGTAAGGAAGCAGTATGGTTACAAATATTGTGTTCAGGTATTGGATTGGTACAAGAAGCTCTAAGGATAGAGTGTGACAGTCAGAGTGCAATTTTCTTGGCGAAGAACCCTGCTTATCATTCAAAGACAAAGCACATTGATGTTCAATATCACTTTGTTAGAGACATGATTGAAGAAAATAAAGTATCATTGATGAAGGTGTATACTTTGAAGAATGTTGCAGATTCATTAACAAAATCTGTGAGCACTGAGAAGTTCTCTTGGTGTAGAGGATCCATGGGCATTGTTAAATATGTAACCCTGTAACCCCCTATGTGCAAAGAAAACAACAAGTGGGATAATGTTGGGTATGTGTTATATTCTTTGCACGAGTAGTAGTGTCTGTGCTGGGCACGCAGGGGGGTTGGAGGGGCGGATCCCCCGATTTTTTTTTTTCGGGACGACATATTTCCGGGACGACATATTTTCAGGATGACATATTACTGGGATGACATATTTCTGGGACAACATATTTCCGGGACGACATATTTCCAGGATGACATATTACCGGGACCACATGATATTTAGGTTTTTTTTTTGGCACATGGTTTTTTCCGATGGTTTTCTATTTCCGGTTAAGGAATTCGGGTTTTGGACTAATCAAGGTCATTGGGTTAGGGTCTTGGATTCCACTGGCTCCTATATGTATATTGTATTGTAAACAATGTATGAATAGAATATATGCTAGTTTTCCCGGTTTGGGTTTCCAGGTGAAAATTTTGTGTGTAATGTTTGTATTTGCCATTGTATCTTTTCTGTTCTTTTATGAATATCAGTTTGCAGTAGATATTGTACAAGGTATTTGATTGTGAGGCCTATGTTCATGTTTCAAAGGAAAACATGAGTAAGCTAGATAAGAAGGCTGAAAACTGTATCTTTATTGGGTATAAATATGGTATCAAAGGTTATAAGATTTGGAACCCAGAAACTAAGAAGGTTGTGTATAGCTGAGATGTGTTATTTAGAGAAATGAAGGATTTTGTTAAACAAGAAGTCCTACCAAGTAAGGAAGAACCGAAGAAAATAGAGTTTGATTTAAAGGATGATGAATCAGACTCTACAGAAGAACAATAATAATAATAAGAAGATCCTCATACTCCAGTATTGAGGAGATCAGTTCGAGAAACAAGGCTACTAGAAATGTACACTCCATATGATTTCCATTCAATCTTTTCTTTGTCTATTACTGATGATGATCCTAGAAATGTTAGGGAGGAAGTGGATTTAGAAGGTGTAAAGCTCTGGAAAAAGGCCATGGATGAAGAAATGGAATCCTTGGATAAGAATGAGGTTTTGTATATAGTGTAGTTGTTGATTGGAAGAAATCCCATTGGTAGAAAATGATTATTTAAAAATAAGTTGAATGCAAAAGACAATGTGGATAAATACAAATCTCGGTTAGTAGCAAAGGGTTATTTCCAGGTTGAGGGAATTGATTTTGGTGAGAATTTTTCTCCTATTGCCAAGTTAACTTCTATAATATTTTTCTTATATGTTTATGGTGTATTTGATTTTGAATTAGAACAGATGGATGTAAAGACAACAATCCTACATGGGGATTTGGAAGAACAAATCTATATGAAGAAGCCAGAAGGCTTTGTTGTGAAGGGAAAGGAGGACCTAGTATGCAAGATGAAAAATTTCATGTATGGTTTAAAACAATCACCAAGACTATGGTATAAAATTTTTGATACTTATATGTTGGGAATTGGCTTCACAAGAAGCAAAGAGGATCACTATGTGTATTTTAAATTAATTGGTGATCATTTGATTTATTTGGTATTGTATGTGGATGACATGTTGCTCATAGGAAACAACAAGGAGATTATCCAGGATGTGAAAACTTAGTGGTCCTCTAAATTTGACATGAAGGATATCGGTACTTCAAATTTCCTTTTGGGAATGGAAATTAAAAGAGATTGGAAAAAAGAGGAAGCTCTGGTTAAATCAAAGAAAATGTGTTGAGACAATATTGTAGAGATTTAATATGAAGGAATGTAAACCGTTCAAGGTCCATATTCCTATTGGTGTAAATTTATCTATCGATCAGTTTCCTGAGACACGGGAAGAAGAGGAGGACATGTCTCATGTTCCATATGCTAGTGCAACTGGAAGTTTGATGTATGCATTGGTTTTTACTATACCATGCATTGCACATGCAGTGGGATTTTTGAGATGCAAACTAGGTTGGATATCTAGATCCTATGAGATCTACAAGTAGGTATGTGTATAGCATGTTTGGAGGAGAAATCCATTGGATGAGATAATGACGAGTCGTAGTGGCATTTTCACTACAAACATTGAATACATGGCAACCACTCATGCAATTAAGGAAGGAATATGGTTACAAAGATTGTGTTCAGATATTGGGTTTGTACAACAAGTTGTAAGGATAGATTGTGAAAGTTAGAGTGCAATTTTTCTAGTGAAGAAGCCAACTTATCATTCAAAGACAAATCATATTGATGTTCAATATCACTTTGTGAGAGACATGGTTGAAGAAAAGAAAGTGTTGTTGATGAAGGTGGACACTTTGAATAATGTTGCGGATTCATTAAAAAAATATGGGACAACTAAGGAGTTGTCTTGGTGTAGAGGATCGATGGGAATTGTTGCTTTGGATTGCTGACTATGTAACCCTATAACCCCCTATATTCAAATAAAACGACAAGTTGAAGAATGTTGGGTATGTGTTATATTCTTCGCACTTATAATTTTTGTGTTTTCTATGTTGCGTCGGGCGTGCAAGGGGGATTGAGGGGGGTTGCAAGGGGGTGCTATCCCCCCTGTGCATGGGTTTGGGGGTAGGACCCCTGAGAAAAAAATTTCCTCGAGAAATGTGTCACATTTTTGTCTCATTTTTTGTTTCACCTTGATTTTCGTGTCCATTGTTGGGCAGTGTTTCAACACATGGTTTTTTTCGATGATTTTCTATTTCCGATTAAGGAATTAGGGTTGTTGACTAATCCAAGTCATTTGGTTAGTTTTTTGGATGTCATTGGCTCCTATATGTATATTGTTTTGTAAACAATGTATCACTATGAACAAATATAGAATATGTTGGTTTTCCTAGTTTGGGTTTCCATGGGAAAAATATATGTGTAATGTGTGTATTTGCCATTGTATATTTTTTGTTCTTTTATTGAAAATTCATTTGCGGTAAAATATTGAATATGTTTAAAATCTACACAAGCATTGTATGAAAAGTTAATTGAGGATATTCTAAAATTAAATTTCAAGAATTTCAATCTTGACGATGCAACTTTGTTTTTGAAGAAAGTTGGAAAAATAGTTGTATATATTGTTGTATATGTAGATGATCTATTGATAACAGGGAACAATGAAACCTACAATGCATTCATAATGAAAGAGTTCAAGAAAGGATTCTAGATGACATATCTGGGACCTCTTCATTACTATTTGGGCATTGAGGTGATTCAAAATCCAAGGTTCATATTCATCTCACAGGAGAAGTACATTAGAGAACTGTTGAAAATGTTTGGCATGGTTGCCTGCAATCATGTTTCTACTCCAATGGAACATAATTTGAAAATCGCATCAAAATAAGGGAATGAATTTGACAATGCAACCAAGTATAGGCAACATGTGGTAAGTCTTATCTATATTACTACCACCAAACTAGACATTTCATTTGTTGTTGAGATTCTTTCTAGGTTCATGCAAAATCTTTGTGAAGGACATTGGTCTACTGCAAAAAGAGCTCTAACATACTTGAAAGGAACTTAATATTTTGGACTCAGGTTCTCTAAGATGGATGAATTCAACTTGATCAGATATTTTGATTCAAACTTTGTCGGGGATAAGGAAAATGGAGTATCAACATAAGGATTTATCATGAGTATTGGATCAACATCTGTCTCCTAGAGATCACATAAAGAATCAATTCTAGTAGATTCTAAAACATAGGTAGAATATGGAGCAATTGTAGAAGCAACAAAGGATATTGTTTGGATCGGAAAAATACTTGAATATTTGTAGGAGAAATAAGTGAATTCTACTTCTCTTCTACTTGAGAATACTTCTTCAATCAAGTTGGCCAAGAATCCCAGATTCCATGATCTAACTAAGCACATCAACAAAAAATATCACCTGATTCGATATCATGTAGAGGCCAATACTATTCACTTGAGACATTGTTCCATAAATGAGAAAATTGCAGACATCTTCACCAAAGTTCTTGGAAGAGAAAAAATTGAAAAGTTCTGAATGATGCTTGGAATCACACACACCCCTTCTCATTAAAAGGGGTGATGTTGGACACATAATCCTTGTGATTGTGTTACTTATAACAATATTGTAAATATTAAGAGTCATAGGTGATAGGAAGAGTCACCCATTATGGAAGACCAACATTGATTGTCTTTGTATTTATTCACCTATCATGTTAATGCAAACATCAACGTGGAATTACATTTTCTACCAATGTCTAGCCTTATAGTCATTAATTTTTTTATTTTTCAAAAGTTAATATACTTTGAAAAGTAATTTTTGAATTTTGAATATTTTTTTTATTTGTATGAATTCATTGGTATTATTAATTTTCTTTATATTGAAACATTCATCGTATATTGGAAATTAATTTACTTTATAAGTACTTTAAAAAGTACTTGAGTACATTTATATAATATTCAAAACTATATTATGAGTACTTTTTCTTTAAGAGTAATTTACTTAGAATACTACCATGGATAAATATGGTTTTTCCTCCACAATTTAGAATGTGAAAAATAAGCATCTTTAACTTGAGCAATGCCAAATCGACCGTTTGGAATAATGTCATCCTCTAAAATGTGATTGGTTCTTGTAAAGTTGATTTTGAAAGTACATTTGTTTTTTTTTAGGCCTATTTTTACCTCAAAATTCCTCTAATAAGCTAAATCTAATTAAATGGGGGTTCGTTCGGTTTATTTGAGGTACCAAGTACTTTGACGTTTATTTTTCTTTTCCGATGTTTTCAATTGAATACCTCCACTTAGTCCTATTTTTTTATCTTTCTTTTTCATTCTCATCTGGTTGTTTTTGGTTTCCATATTTATTACCCCTCATATATACTTAGTATCCAACTCCAATAGGCCTTAACATCCTCTCTAAATATCTTTTATCTCTTTTCTATACTCTTAGTTATTTGTATTTTCTACTTTTAGTACTGATCTAGATATGATGTTCAGACTCCTACATTGTATTTACACTATATGCAATCTTTTATTCCCATTAAGTTATGTTCATAGGACAATATAGTTATTTCTATGGTTCTATAAGTTAATTAAAAAATAGGATAATTGATAAATCAAGGAGAACTAGAAGAGTCACACGTTCCTTCAATTCCCACTCCATATATTTAACTTCAAAAAAGGACAAATCCAACTCTTTTGGTGAATTCAAGCCAATTTCACCTTGTAACTGTATATATAAGATAATTTCTAGTACAATTACATTGAGAGTAAAGGAAATCCTCTTAGAGACCATTTTTCAAAATAATTTTGGTTTTCTCGATGATAGGAAAATGAATGATGCAATAAGGGTGGCATAAGAAGGGATGCATTCAATTAAAACAAATAAGATGATAGCTATGATTATGATGTTTGAACTATTTAAGGCATATGATTAGACCAACTAGTTGTATCCATGGTTGAGGTTGATTCATATTGGGTTTAGTGTCCACATAGTGAACTAGATAATGAGTATATTGACATATGTTTGATATACAATCTTTATTAATGGGTCATATTTTTATTTCTTTAGACCATCAAAAGCGAGTTTAGAAGGATAATCATTATCACCTATGTTATGTATGTTAGTACTTGAAGAGATTAGCAGAGATAAAATGGAGGCGAGAATAATGGAATCTATAAAAGGAGTAAGGTTAGTGATACATCTTACATGACCCATTTACTTTTTATGGATGATTCTCTTCTCTTTTTAATTGAAGAAGGACATATGCTTATAAAATAAAGGATATATTAGAGATGTAGAACTACAAACTATATGATGGTAAATATGTAAAAATATTCAATTGTTTTCAGTGAGGTGATAGATGAATAGATCATGTAAATAATACATATTTTCTATTTTCAATGGTTGAATTTACAATCTATATTTAAATACACAAGATTTCACATTAAATAAAATGACATATTGCATCAACTGGGAATGGATCATAGCCAAATTTTATAGGAGAGTGAAATTATGGAGTAATGTATAGATTTTCATAGGAGGTGACCTTATATTGGTTAAATCAGTGTTATAAGCAATCCATTTCAACTATTATTCCTTAGATTTTATTCCAAAAGATATTTTGGGAAAACAAAAATAGCTTTCTATGAGTCTAGGAAAAAATAAAGGGACAAAATGCCCTTGGAGAAATGGAAAGACATAGATAAGATCATCTCATAGGTTGGGGCCTCAACATATCCACCTTTACATGAAGGAATTAATTGTTAAGCGACTTTGGATGATCCATAATAGATCATTATATAAATTTTCATCTATCTTACTACTTTATAGGTGGAAAAATTGGAGGAATTGTCTTACATGGACCATTTTAGTGGCAGGTCCCAGTTTGGAGATTTCGGGTCCAAAAAATTTCAAATCCATTTTGAGTAATCAAATCACATATTTTGGGTAAAAATTTTCTAATAATATTTCTCAGACCCTTAAATCTATTCTCCACATCAAGACCTTTCCAATAGTGAAAAAAGTGCCTCAATCAGAGTTTGTTTGCAAACGTTATGCCTCCTACAAGTTGGCCTACCTTATTGACCATCATGGTATGAGTGGATGCCACATAAACCCCTATTACTCACACATGTGGGGCTATCCATGTGTGGAATATCAATAATATTCTAGGAGTTATAAGAAAATTATGACCAATTGAGGGTTAAGGATGAAAAAACCCTAGCCCTAGACAACTATTGAGCTATGCTAAATATTGGGCCACTAGGAAGAGAAGGGGTTTGATTCTTTGGTATTTTACTTGTTCCATTGATTATATAATACAAGGATTGGGGTTTTAGAGAAAAACAAAGGCAAGAAGAAGAGTATATAGTATACATTTAGGCCATAGAGTCATAGGAAACTCCATAGTGAGTTCCCCTTTCTATATATTTGCAATTTCATAACCGAAGAAAATAGAGAAGAGTATAGGCCTCACCTTATAGATGGGTTTTGTCACATATTTGGTTTCCTAGGATAAAAATCATGTTTAATTGTGTGGATGGTGTGTATATTTTCCTTTTCTTTCCTTTTCATATTCAATTATTTTCATAAATTTTAGAAATAAGGTAGTAATAATTAATTTGGGCTCTAAGGAAGTAAAATTTATTAATATAATATTTCATAATATTATAATATATGTTGTGACAAAATGTTCCAATGGAATATCCATGGTAGTTTACATATCATATTTGTATCAAAGAATTTTTCTTTAGAGTATTTGTGGAAATTTGCAAGATCTGTTAATTGGTTTAATAAGGAATTTGAAGAACCATATCCATGACATATGAGTTTCTTCATAAAAACCATCGTGATGCAACAAAAGAGATATTTTTTAGGTTGGAGGAGAAATTTGTTGATATCTCTCACAACATAGCTCTCATCATTGCATCACAGTGAATAAGTTCATACCTTTCGGGGAGGTTGTTGGCTCTATTCCAAAAGTTGTATTTGATGAGAAATCAACAGATGTTGAAGACCTAGAAAAGTAGTCAACAAAAGGGCTCGAGAAAGAGAAACCAAGTTCCAGTTCCATCACTCCTTAACAAACTTTATTCAAAATGGAAGAAAAAGTGTAAATCAAGACATGCCAAGGTGATATCAATGTTGTTAAGTTGAATCATTGATTGCAACAACTATAAGTGTATTTTAGTGTCCATAATATAGATGGAGAGTAGAAAATTTCATTTACCACACTGAAACTAGAGGGTCATGCACTAATGTGGTGAGAAATCCATATAGAGACACTTAGGATGGAGGGTGACCCACTAGTAACTAAGTGGGAGGATTTTAGAACCCTCATTAAGTCCCAATTATATCATATTGGGTATTTTGAGGACCAATGGATCCATTGGCATCACTTTAGGTAGAGGCAAGGGTAGAGTGTGAAAGAGTACACTACCAAATTCAAAAATATAGTGATCATGTTGGGTATATCTCCCAAGAAATGAGACGTATTTCTTGAGTATCTAGGGGGTCCACACAATAATTTGAAAAAGTAAGTTATGCTCTTCAAACCATAGACCATTGTTGAGGCTTGTGTGAAAGCATAGTATCTGGAGAGAGTAGGCCATAAAAAAGGGAAACTGAGCAGTTCTAAACAAAAATATCACCAAGACGATTTTAAGGAGGGGAAGAATAATTTGAAAGGGAAAGACAGAAGATGATATCTACTGCACATCAGTGCAAGGATATAAACAACCATTGCAACCATTACAATATTGATGGTCACTCTAAAGATAAATGTTGGAAGCCACATCCCAAGTAGAATCCAAAGAATCATAAGAAGGATGTGAAGAAGAACCTACTAGGAAAGGATTCAAGAAAATAGGTAGAGAGAATATTATACGTGGATGAGAATATTTTATGCACTTCAGTGAATAAAGAGGTGAATTTGAGCATCCCTCATCATAAGGAAGACAAGGAGATGAAAAAACTCTTTCACGTTAAGGTTCAATTGAAAAGGATCAATGCTCTATTCAATTCTAGTTCAAAGGCCAATGTCATAGTAGATGATTTGGTCAGAAGTATTGGGTTGGAGGTTCATGGTCATCCAAGACCATATCCATTGGCATGGGTGAATAAGGATGTACAAATCATAGTCACTAAATAGTGTAAGATGAATTTTTCTTTAAGTGCAAATTTTATTGATGAAGTGGAATTGGATGTTGTTATGACCCAAGGGGAGCATATATGGGGTTAAATGTATATGATATGACCCCAAATGGGGGAATAAATGGGGATAAATGTAGATTTAATGTTTAAATGTATAGGTAATAGGGTTGTACTAATAGTAAATGGGCCTCATTTGTATTGGGACAATATGTATATATACAAATCATGTATTCATTATTGAGGGGATGTGAATTGTGACATACGAATGTATTTGGTATTTGGCAGAGGTTCTCCTATTATTTAAGGAGTTATTGTGTAAATCATATGTCTTATACATATTTTATTTGTTCTCCATGCTCACATTTGTGTACATGGTGTGTACTTATAGTTTATTTTGACATCTTAAGCATTTTGGTACATAACACTTGGAATAAGAGGAAAGAGAATTATGCAAAAACTAGCCATGAATAATTCATAATGAAAATAATTGATTTTCGATGGATGGATCATCATCAAATGAATGATTAAAGAAGGAACATAATAAATTCATAGTATTTGGTTTCATCACATGTAAAGCCTTTAATTGCAAAGCCTTGATGACAAAGGTTTTTGAAGGTGGGTTCTATGTTATGACCCAAGGGGGGAATATATGGGGTTAAATGCATATGATATGAACCCAAAGGGGGGTCATATATGGGTCTAAATGTACATGTAATGCGTAAATGTATAGGTAATAGGGTCAGTATAATAGTAAAGGGGCCTCATGTGTAGTCTGTGAATATGTATATATAGAGATCATGTATTCATTAATGAGGGTATGCAAATTGTGATGTATGAATGTATTCGATGGTATTTGGAACATGTTACCCTCTTCTCTAAGGATTTATTATGTAACTCATATATCTTATCTATATTGGAGTTTTTCTCCATGCTCATATTGGTGCACACATTGTGTACTTCTATTTTATTCTGATATCTAAAGCATTTTGGTACATAAAAGATGTAGTACACATTTATGTGTGTGGTGTAGTGTTTGGAATCCCTTACATGTATATAAGGAATGTGATCTTCATGAGAAGAGAAAACTAGTGGTGCCTAATCAAGGATGGGAAGTCATACATCAACAATGCATCCAAAGGCAAGTCAAATATCTCTCTGGTATGTGCTAACCAAGACAAAATTTTTATTAGTTCTAGTAGAAAATATGTATTTCTTTTCTTAAGAGAGACTCAACTAATTCCAATATGTCAAGTACTTCACCAAGTTGGATCTAAAATTGGGATACCACTAAGTAAACATTAAATAATAAGACACTTGGATGATTGCCTTCAAGACAAGGCAAGGTATGTATGAAGGGTTTGTCATGCCTTCTGGTTTATGTAATCCACCAACTAAATTTATGCGATTGATGAATGTTGTATTGCATCCCCCTTTAATTTCATTTGTAATAGTTTATTTGGATGGAATATTGGTTTATATATATACATGGGAGTAGCACATATCACATATCATCCAAGTGTTAGAGGCTATGAAAAATCATTAGTTTTTGGAAAACCTCAAGACATGTGAGTTTTATCAGTGGTCATTGTTGTATTTGGGGTTTTTATTCATGGAGGGGAACTCAAGATATATCCCACAAAGATGGAGGACATCATGAAGTGTCCAATTACTACTAATGTCACTAAATTTAGGATCTTTGTTGGGAAATCACAATACCTAAGGAAGTTCATAGCATATGTTTTAGCAATATCTACACCATTCCATGGAACAACAACCAATGGTAATATTTTCTAGTGGGGAAAGAATCAACATATATATTTTGATGAGATAAAATAAAATATTGTTCAAGCACTATTTCTTGCATTTCCTAACTTTTAAAAGTCTCTCAAAGTGGAGATAGATGCAAGTGGGTGTGTTGTGGGAGTTGTTTTGATGCAAGGAGGTAAGTCAGTATGCTATCGTTCTAAGATGTTTCATGGGGGAGTTTTGAACTACCCTACTTATGATAAGGAACTTTATTCCTTGGTTCGGGATGTTAATGATCTGAAGCACTATTTAATGGGAAAAGAAACCATTATTCAGACTAATCACCAACTATTGTAGTATTTACAAGCCCATAGTAGGCTTCAACAAACCAATCATTACAAGTGGATGGGGTTTTGAAACAATTGCATCTAGTCATCAAGTAGAATAAGGGAAACACTAATAATTTGTCACACATGATTTCAAGGCCACCCAAATATAATATTAATTATTTTGTAACTCTTATGCACATGGATCTATTTACCCACGATGCATACAAAGAGGCATGCACAAAATATGAGGACTTCAAAGAAGTGTTTCAACAACTATAGGGCCAAATTCATGTATATAAAGTTGAAGACAATGATTACTATGATATGCATAATGGGTTACTCTAGAAGATAGACAAGATTTGTGTCCCTAAAGGTGAAATATTACATCTTATCAGAGACACTCATCCCTCACCTTATCCACTCGACCTTGGGAAAACATTTCCATGGATTGTTTTGGTGGTTTTCCAACATCCAGGAAGGGACATGAATATCTATTTCTGGTAGTTGATAGGTTCAATAAGATGAGCAATTGTATGCCTTGTAAAAATACCTTAAAAGGATAAGAGGTAGCAAGAATGTTATTTAAACAAGTCTGGGTGCACTCTGAGAGAATATGGACACAAATTTGAATATATCTACAACATTCCATCCACAGACAAATGGCCAGACAAAAGTAGTCAATAGAAATTTGGTTCAAATTTTGATGTATTACAATCAAAAGTATATGAATACTTGGGATAAAAATATGATCTAAATTCAACACTCTTATAATAGATCAATCCATGCTTCTACTAGTAAGTACCCTTTTCAAACTTTCTTTAGGTATTTGTCACCTTGGCCCTTAGATGTTATTTATGGACATCAAGGAGGACTTAGGGAAGACATCAGGGGAGAATAATTAAAAGAATATAATTTTGTTGAAAATATTAGGTAAATCCATTTTCAAGTCTAGGAGACATTGAAGAAGTCACGGGAAAGTTACAAGGCCCAACATGATCAACATGGAATAGAAAAATCATTGAAAGTGGGAGAAAGAGTTTGGTTATAGTTTAATAAGGAAATACTACAGGGTCCTAGTAAGAATATTAAGGATCTACGATATGTCCCTTTCGAGGTATTTGAGAAGGTGGTTGATAGTGCCTATAGAATTATTATAACCCTATATATGTGCATTTACTCAGTAGTGAAAGTGGAGAATTTTAAACTCTATGAGATTTCCATGTTGCATATGGAAACTGAGGAGCAGGTCCTATCTACCATAGAGGACTTAGCAATAGAATCTCAAGAAAAGTTGGTATAAGATATAATTTTATAAATGAATTCTAGAACTATTGAACATGAGAATCGTGAACTTTGGTAGATTGGGTTGAAAGGAAAACTTCCATGCAAGGAAAAATGGTACTCTAGGGAGGAGGTAGAGGAAAATTGTCCTCACCTCATTCAATAAAATATTTTGGGGACAAAAATCCTCCCTAAATGGGGAGGTATGATCTATAATGTATCATTATATAATTTTTCATCCATGTTAGTAATTTATAGGTTGAAAAATTAGAGGAATTGTCTTTAATAGATCATTTTAGTGATTTTTCCCGGTTTGAAGATTTGGGGTCTAGAACCTTCTAGATCCATTTTGAGGAATAAAATAAATTTTAGGGGAGATAAAACTTTTTGATCATAGCACAAAGAAACTTGATGACATTCTACACATCGAGACCTTTCTAATGGTGAAAAAAGAATCTCAACTGGATCACGTATGAAAAAGTTATTCCTCTCATAAGTTGACCTACCTTGTTGACCACCATTGTACTAGTGGATGCCACATCCGCTCTCATTACTCACACATGTGGGGATATTCATTTGTGTAATTTCAATAAGATTCTAGAAGGTCCAAATCATTATCACTAATTGAGGGTTGAGTATGCAAAAACCATAACCTTATATGACTATTGATTTGTGTTAAATATTGGGCCACTAAGAAGATAATGAATTACATTATTTTGTATTGTACTTGTTCCATAGTTGATTAGAGAATCCAAGGAGTGGTATTTGAGAGAATAAAATAAGTAGGAAGAAGATTATATAGTATTCATTTAGGGGATAGAGGCATAGGAAAATCCATAGTGGGTATTTTTCTTGTAAGGAAATATTGGATATTGAATAGGGGTATTCACTCCAAAGAACATGTCTCAAAGGAATATCAATGATGGGCCTATCGATGAATTGGGGGGTTGGAGATATTTAATAGTGTTAGGATATTTAGACACATAGGAGTTAGTTAATATCTACTTGGTATAATGTGTTGTTAGGTAAAATTTTGTTTCTTAGTGTGTTTCTTTAGTATGCATTTGTAGTTAGGAAATCTAACGGTCACGATATGTTCCCGACATAGACTGATCTGACGGTTCATACTCTCTTTGATCTTAACAAAAACTGATTTGTGGATTAACACCCGATTCCTCCATGATATCTATTTAAAGATCATGGAGGGTCATTTGACGATGATCTATTGCGAGAAACTCTCTTGTAAAATCTCTCTATAATATTTTTCTTTTGCATTAATAAACTACTCGAAGTGGTCGTTCCCTGTAGGGGTTTTACCACATGAAAAAATTGGTGTGTTGATCTTTGATCTGGTTATGTGCTTGGTTAATGAAGGTGTTCAACTTCTATTGGAATACCTATGTTTTCGAGCATGGTATCAGAGCCAGTTTGAAGACCCACTCGTGTTGTAGATCGAGATCGTGAAGTCAATTTCCTCATCTTCATTTTTTGTCATTTCCATACATTGTTTTGCTGAGAGGACTGTTCTATTATGTCCAAAGTACTATTTTTAGTCAACAATACTTTTCGTTTCACTTGAAATGGTTTTTGTTTTCCCAATATATGGCCATTTCAGTCAAATCCGAAGGTATAAAGCCTGAATACGCAGCTTTTAAATTTTTGCAGAGTATCATTTTGGTTGTATTTCAGTTTTGTATTATTTATTTCCGGGTTGCTACTCTTTTGGATCTGTGTATGCTCTTTGCCCCACACCCTGTGTGATCCTGACAAATCAGAAACAAATAGGAAAAGGTGCATCTTTTGGGTAAGCTAACCAAGATCTAACCCTTGTTGTCATCGAGAAGCGAAATTTTGTTCTTGTGTGAAAAGCGTTTTTTTTTTAGAACGCTCTCCATGACCGTCTTCCACAACAACAACAACAACACCCCCAATCCTCTTCCTAAAAAATACAATATTTTTTGGTAGACCAATTGGTTAAAAGTTGCTTGATTAAGTAAGAGGTCTTGAGTTCAAGTCTCTATTTTGTTACTTTTTTTTGAAAATGTTCATGCTCAAATTGTAAAGTGTATTTCACTTCAAGTATAAAAGTGAATCACTATAAGTATCTTTAATATTTTATGTTATAGTTATTTATCTTGCATGCAACTTCTCTTTTATAAAGTAACTTCATTGTAAAAGTGATTCCCACTTCTCCTTATAAAAGTGGGTCACTTCATAAAACAACTTACACTATCACGTGGTCATTTGGTTACAATTTATATCGTTTTTAAAAAGGGAATAACTCTCACATCCGAAGTCCGTTTTCAGTGCCGATTTTTTTAAAAACCGCACAAATTGTTAATATCTTTCCATCCAGATCATCAGTTTTAGTTTTTTAATCCATATTATCTACATATTTAATATGGAATCTACAAGTAATCTTTTTCTTATCAACACCAACTACTTCCAATGGAAATCTCATATGGAAGAATTATTAAGAAGTAAATGCTTGTACCAGATTACCTTGGGAAAGGAAAAATCACCCATTGATGATGATAAAGAAATTCAAATGGGCTAATAGGAGTGATAAAGCATGTGGACTATCAGAATGCCCATCTCTACTAAGTTAAGGTTCCACCTTAAAGAAATTCATGCCCCCATGAAGCTTGGGAAAATAATGAATCTGTGATTGGTAAAATCAGTATTATTCGAGCACAACGATTAGAAAATCAAGTAATGACCTTAAGTCCAAGTGATTTTTCTTTCCCTAGAGACTATCTATCTAAGTTTAAAACACTCAAAATGTTATGTGAAGAATATGGGATAGAAATGGAGGAAGATCATTGCATCTATATTATTATTTCTAAGCTAAGTAGTGCATATTATGTGTTTGTATCTACATTTTATGCCATGAGAGAGGCTCTAGGGAAAGCTTATGAAAAACACACTCTTGAGTCCTTTTGTGTTTCTTTGATTAGAGAGGAAGATAATCTTTTACAACTTGGAGTGATCATCACTGCAAGTACCCCCAACAAAGCCTTAGTTTCCCAGCAGAAATATAAACACAAGTAATCCAAGAAATAACATCCTCGCTACAACAACAAGCAACATAAGGGTCCCAAACCCGCTCAAACAACTTCATCTCCTAATGGTGACAAAGGAGAAAAATATAAAAATAAGAAGACTGGAAGACATTGCAACTTTTGTGATAAAGATGGCCATGATGAGTCCAAATGTTTCAAGAAGATGGCATCTTTAGAAGCAGTGATGAAGAAGCAAAACACCAATATTGATTCTACTTCTTCTTCTTCTTCTTCTCATGGACATGCACTTCCTGCTTCTGGTTTCTCTTTCAATACAACTTCTACTTCTTCTTCTGATGAGTGGCTTATTGATCCAAGAGCATCTTATCATATGGATAAGGATAAATACATATTTGGTTATCTAAATGAATAAAACAACAATAAAATATTTGTTGGTGATATATTTCTTAGTGTTGTAGGATCTGGAATAGTTCAAGTAGATAATAGTCATTTCAATGATGTATTATGTGTTCCAAGTCTTTCTTGTAAACTTCTATAAGTATATAAAATCACTCATTCAGGTGAAGGTAAAGCCATAGATTTTTCACCTCACAAAATTGTAATCAAGGATCTAAAATATCCTAAACATGTTCTTGCAACTGGAATTGTTGATGATATTACCAGGTTGTACAAGTTTGACAACTTTGTGTCATCATCTTTTTCACCAGTTTTTGTTTCTCATAGCGATGACTTGAGAAAACTTTGGCATGAGCGGTTTGGTCATATAAAATATTGCGCATTGCAAAAACTATGTAATCAACAGATGGTGATTGGTCTTCCTCTTGTTTCATGCAGAGATGGTGTTTGTGTCGGTTGTGTTCTCAGAAAACATCATCTGGACAATTTTTACAAATGTGCCTCTTGGAACGCCTCCGGCCCTTTGCAACTTCTTCACAGTGATTTGTGTGGTCCACTTTCTTCTCCTTCTTTTTCTAGGCGGAAGTATTTATTAACTTTAATTTATGATTTTTCCAGACGTACTTGGGTTTACTTCTTAAAACTTAAGAGAGAATTTTTTGACAAGTTTTTGGCCTACAAGGCCATTGTAGAAAAGAAATCTGGACATAAAATTCAAAAGTTAAGAACAAATAATGGATATGAATATGTGAACAATAATTTTACAATTTACTTCACTACACAGAGCATCCAAATGAAACACATTGTTCCATATACACCACAACAAAATGGTATTGCTGAGAGAAAGAACCGCACATTAAAAGAAATAGTTAATTGTATGATCCAATCTAAGGGATTAAGTCTAAAGTATTGGGCGGAAGCAATCAACTGTGCAAATTACATAGTCAATCACACTCCCACAAAGGCTCTTAAAAATATAACACTGGAAGAAGCTTGGAATAAAATTAAAGAAGATGTAAGTCACTTCCGTGTATTTGGCAGTATAACATGGGCTGACATTCTTGATGAGAAAAGGAAAGCATTGCAACCTAAAAGTGAGAAGTGAAAATTTGTTGGTTATTCTGAAGATGTCAAAGGTTATAGACTTATTCAACCACATTGTAATGAAATTATTATTAGAAGAGATGTTAAATTTGATGAAAATATCTTCACCCACGAGCCTAATTCAACGATTGTTCATTCTTCGGCATGTGAGCCATCTTCGATGTTTGTGCCTTCTTTTGTTCTTATTCTGGTTTCTTCTTCAAATGATGATAATGAGGATGAAAATCCACATTCACCTGCTCACCTTCCTCCAGATGAGCCCTTTGAACTTGAACAAGCACCAGTTCCACCACTTCCTAGATGGATCCATTCAAAACAATAAGAAACTAGTGGTCTTATCAGTGATCCTTCATATTAGCGTCACACACATTCATAGTTCTAGCAAGCCTCTTCTATTTTGGCTCAAGTTTTAGAGACTCGTGATCCAGAGACACTTTCAGAAGCTTCAGGTCATCCAGATTGGTATACAACAATGAATCAAGAGTAGCATTCTTTAATGGAAAACGATACTTTGGATCTTGTACCTCTTCCAAACGGAATAAAACTTGTCATATGTAAATGGGTCTACATAACTAAGTATGCATCAGATGGAAGTGTTGAAAGACACAAGGCTTAGTTAGTTGCCAAAGGATTTTTGCAAGTTGAAGGAATTGACTATAATGAAACCTTTTCCCCTGTAGCCAAAATGAATTCCATCCTCCTGTTTCTTTCCCTTCCTGCTTCACATAAATGGGAGTTTCATCATATGGATGTTAAATCCTCCTTCTTGCATGGATATTGTTAAGAACCAAATATCAATATAGCATAGAAAATCCTCATAAAAAGTACTCAACGCCTTGAAAAAGAGATAATTTCAGATAATAAGCCTCTTCGAAGGGGAAACCTCCTTTTACCCCACTTAAATGTTCAAGTACAAGATGATTCAAAATGAAAATGTCTCCTTGGTATATATAGGACTCCTTCTTGACTCTATGGTAGGTTTTCAAAAATCACGAATGCCCTCCTACTAGAGAGGTGTGCAATTCCAATAGTACCTTTTGTTTGAGTTGGGAGTTCTTACATAAATATAAGCGATCTTTGTACCATAGTGAATCATTTTTCCATGTAAATGTATCTGATGCACCGGAATCCTGCTGCAA
>ML777097.1:1319617-1331404 GCA_009831015.1 Picea engelmannii
GAAAATGTCTCCTTGGTATATATAGGAGACTAGGAGGTATAATTACAACTAATGGCCTAAAGCCGACATAAATAAAATAACATTACTAATATAATATGCCCCAATTAAGGGGTAATGAGCCAATATTAGGGCTTAACAGATATTTGCAAGAAGAAATCTACATGGAATAACCTCCTGGCTAAGTATAGAATGACTCTAGCCTTGTTTTTCTCCTTTAGTAATCTCTTTATGGTCTTAAGCAAGCTCCCCGATCTTGGTATACCAAAATGGACAACTTTCTTATTAACACTAGATTCTCTAAATGCCATTTTGATCCTAATGTCTATACCAAGAAAGTAGGAAGTCATCTCGTAATCCTTTTCCTTTATGTTGATGACATTATCCTTACTAGTATTGAATCAAAATATTTAAACCATGTGAAAACCAACCTTAAGAAGAAATTTAAAATGACATAATTAGTCTTTTTGCAGTATTTCCTTGGCCTCCAAGTTTTTCAAACCAATGACAAAAATTATCTTTCCTAGTCTGAGTATGCTTTCAACATTCTTCGTTGCTTTCACATGGATGATTGTAAACCAACCCCTTATCCCTTCTAGTATGGAGTCAAGCTTGCTACCACTTGTACTTCTCCTGAAGTTGATGCCACTATGTATTGTCAGTTAGTTGGCAGCCTCTTATACTTGACTCATACCCATCCTGATCTTTCCTTTGTTGTTGGTATTGTTTCCCAGTATATGAAAACACCCCATGAAATCCATTGGAAATAAGCTAAAAGGATACTTCGATATGTCAGTGGTACAGTTCAGTTCGAGATACATTACAGTTCAGTGGGGACTCCTTTATTGGTTGGTTTCACTGATTCAAATTGGGCCAACGACCCTAAAGATTAGAAGTCTACTGCAGGTTATGTTTTCATCCTTGGTTAAGGACATGTCACTTGGGGCTATAAGAAACAATAGGCCATTACACTTTCTTTAGCATAAGCAGAGTACCGAGAAGTGACATATGCAAGTCTCGAAGCCTTATGGATCTGACAGATCCTTTCAGAGTTTGGATTTCAACAGCAGCATCTGACCAGCCTTTGGTGAAATAATCAAAGTTCCATCAAGCTCACCAAAGACCCAGTTCAAAATCAACGCAGGAAGAACATCGAGCTACACATGCACTTCGTCAGAAATCTCATTCATGATCAAGTTATTGAAGTGATTTTTTTCCCTGCACAATATCAAGTTGCCATTAAGGGGGGATAGGCTCTAATACCTCCTTCCTTCTCCTATTGTGTCACTATTCTAAATCCTTCAATCCTATCCCAAGTTGTTCTTAAGGGGGGATGTTAGGATATTTAGACACTTAGGAGTTAGTTAAGATCTACTTGGTCTAATGTGTCGTTAGGTAAAAGTGTGTTTCTTTAGTATGCATTAGTATGCATTTATATTTAGGAAATCTAATGGTCACAATATGTTCCGGACATAGAGTGATCTAAAGGTTCATACTCTCCTCAATATTAATGACCATTGATCTGTGGCTTAACACCCAATTAGTCCATGATCTCTATTTAAAGAGCATGGAGGGTCATTTTTTGATGATTGATTGTGAGAATTTCTCTTGTAAAATCTCTCTGTAATCTTTTTCTTTTGCATTAATAAACTGCTCCAAGTGGTCGCGTTGGCTGGGGCCGTGGATTTTTCCTCGTAGGGGTTTTACCATGTGAAAACATCGGTGTGTTGATCTTTTATCTGGTTATGTGAGTGGTTACTGAAGGTGTTCATCCTCTGTTGGAATACCTGTGTCGTTGAACAAATAGTGCTAGTTAGAATAAACCTTATAGATGAAGGGTAAGGGAATCCTTTTTATTTATGATTCTCATTCCATTAACCATGAAGGATGTTTGGGGGATGGTTTGAACAAATCTACAAAAATTCTATCTCTAAATCTATTGTTATCTTTGGATTTAGAGAAGTTAATTCATGAACTATATGTCTTTTTTTATTCTATAGTTGTCATTAATTGGATGTGTAGAAAATATAAGATGGAAAATTTGTTTTTAATCCCACTCTTCAAGGATATTTAAAGAATGAAAATAGTTTTTAATTATATTTTTCTCTTCCATGTATACATAGAAATCAATGTGGAATATAGATCCTTATACAAAGATGGAATTTAAAGGGATTATGTGCAATGAAAATGATGGAATCCAAGGATGACATGGTCTAGGAATATTCCAAATCTATTTTTCAAAGTCTTTTCCTTTTGCTAGAACTATAAATGTAATATTAATCATAGTGATGACCAATGTAAAGCTACCAAATCTATTTTTTTAATAATTTCAATTTGTTGGGATTAAAATTTATGTTTTAATAATAGTGATGATAAATTTAATTTTGTAATAGTATAGGGTTGCTATATCATTCCTCTCCCTCAAAACTCATCACAAAGGATTCACTAGCAAACCAATATCATCACAGATGGGTTCATATTGCTGGTTAGTTTAATTTTTTTTCGATATATTATATGGTTTTAAGGGGGTGAGGTTTATTTTAAGAACTAAAGTAGGGGTATACATATTATGGGTGTTTCAGAGATAAACCTTTTTTGGAGGGAAGGGGTGGGAGGAGAGTTAGCAATGCGAGGACATCTAACTTTGCAAGCCTCTTTATGGAAGTGAAGAATATAATGAAGAAGTAGGTTGGTATATATCTAGTTATTGCATCTTAAATAAATTCTCAATGAGAAATGAAATTCTTTGACCAAGTAATGAAAATGACCATGAATTTCATGATGAGGGATATAGATAAAAAATGGTCTTTTGATTACTAAGGAACATGTTTGATGATTATGTCTTAAACATCAATTACCATATGGCAAACAACATTTTATAAAGTAGATGGAAGATACATATTTATGATATTATGACTAATATACCAAGGGTAGAAATGATACAAGGCATAAAACACTTTGTGAAAAAAAAATGCACTTACAATATTTGGTGAAAAAAGTAGGTTATTTTATTTGGAAAAATGTAGGGGTTATTAATATTCAAATTTTCGGAGGTAGAGAAAAAATTAGGGTACTCTTTAATAATTGAGGAAATATCATGCTATGCCTTAGGTTTATTGAGTGAACCCCCTGAAACTTATATAAGCCTTATTAAATTTGATGTGTAGTAAAAAAATAAATTGTAATGAATTTTTTTATATTTCTAATGCTGTGTGTGTGTGTATATCATTTAATGAGTCCAAATTTAATTTAATTATATGTTTGTCATTGCAAATTTCTTGAATAATTACAAGTGATTTTTTTTCCCAACAACTATTTTATCTTTAAATGTTTAACTTAAAAGAGAAAAAAACTATTTGAGCATGATCTACACACAACATAGTTGATCCCAGTTTGTTTTTTGGAAACATAGTTTTTCTATTATTTTCTAAGATGATTAATAATATTTCAATCATATTTTATACACCTTTGTGTTCCAAAAAAATAGTTTTCTCCAATTTACATTAAATGAAAAAATAGAGATACCATTTTGAATAATAAACATCCATGGGTATCCCTAATATTTTTTGTAACTTTTTATTTGTGTAAATTTGAAGTTAATTTTCTCTGGGGGATTTCACTACTCGAGAGAATTTTTTTTTGTATAAGTTTTAGAACCAAATAAATAAAAAACATAGGGTGAATAAAAAATGAAAAAATTATGTGTCATTGGATAGAGGATTCAATGATGAATCTATATACACTAAGTATGACACCTTCCATGCAAGATATGAAGCAATTTCACCTCGTCAATGTTGAACCTCTATGAAAACTTGCAAAAGGTTTCTTCACTTTTAAACCCTCACTCGAGGTCCATTTTTGACTTAAATCACTGATTATGGTTAAATAAACTCTTGATTGATGCTTTACCTCAATCAAGGTTTTAATCCATTGATCGAGGTCTAAAACCTTGATTAAGAGATTAAAACCGAATTCAAGATTATTCCTCAATTGAGTGTCTACATATCCCTTTTATACACTCCCCACTTGCCAAATAGTGAGACATGGATTCATGGATTCACCCCTATATATACTAGCTATTGTTTAATCATGGTTATGACAATTCTATAAGATACAGAAAATGGATTATAGTCAAGACAACTAAGTTTTTCTCTTTTTTTCAAATCCGGGATGTCTTTTGAATCCTTGGTGGCATAAGGAAAATCTATTTTTTGATAAGTATCCAACTAAAAGATCATATTTGATCTAATGAGTAACTTTCAACATTTAGAGAACCAATCCATAATATGGTATAGGAGTGCACATGTGGATATATAGAATGTAAATTTCCTTTATTTTGAATAGAATTGATAATTTTTGGGGGAAAATGATAATAATAATAATAATAATAATAATAGAGTTTTATAATTGATGCACTATAAATGCAACGATGTCACACATACAATGTAAATAACACCAAATCAATGCATTTATGATGAAAAAATAGGTTCATGACACAAATAGATCACAATTGTGACTCTACAATGTTGACAGTCGTAATTGCATCAAACTATTTGATGTCTTTATCAATGTGGATGGCACAATATTAGCACAATATTGATGCAAAGGACAAAACAATTTTGTGATATTCGACACTAATATGATACCCTATCAATGTTGTAGATAATTTTAATGATGCATGAATGGTGCCCACACAATGTCAAACAATGCACGCAAGACACAAATAACATGTCTACAAGTCAAACACAACATAATTTCAATGCTATATGTGTTTCATAACATCAAACATGATAGAGATTTAAGCCTCTCAACTAGAGAAAACTTAGATAAGAAGTAAAGTGCACGGGATGAAGCAATAATTAACCCCAAAACAAGAGAAATATCAAAATAACAAGAGAATTTGAAAAGCCTTTAAAGGAAAAATGGCTTAGTTTATTATATTGTCAAAATGGACTTTGTATCTAGGAATACAATGGGTCCAATCAAGATGCACACGGTGCAAGGATTGATAAATAAATAATAAAGAACTCTTGCACATAGCTTGAAGGTTGGAAAGATGAAACTACATGTTGCACATCAATAACTACTAACTAAAAACATGGGAATGAGGAAGTGTTTCCTTAAGGGATAAGCACTATTGTGTTCTTATGGAAAAAAAGGGAATTATATTCTTGAGGGGTGCATCCTCCATGGAGAGGTTGTGATTTCTATCTACATCAGTTCCTCCTCATTTAGTTTGAAAGTCTCATCATTTTCCTCTTAGTTTAAGAATGAGACCACACAAGAGAGATATGATAATTTCAAGTACTATATATGACTCCATTTTCTAACAATGTCCCATGAAGTATAGAAAATTAGGGCTAGGTAAAATTGAAATTTGGAGGAGGAATGAAGAGGCATTTCTTGATACCTAAGAATGCACTTCACAATGTTGACAGAAAAGAGGAATCTAGTGAGATTGTCATCATCATAAATGATGTGTATGTCTATAGATGGAACATAAATAATTTTAATTGTACACTCCATGTGAGTTGACATAAATAGAGAGGTAATGCTAAAAACACTCATGATATGGGAGAGATTCATTATTTATGAAATGAGGCCCTTGAATGGTAGAAGAAAATATGGTGGTGCAATGAGATAAATAATCATTGGTGCATCCAATCGAAAGTTTGGATTGCTACTATAGGATTTATGACACCCTAACCAACAAATATGGTGATGTGATAATGACATATTGGAGAGAGATTGTGCTCTATGTGTGTAGATAATTCTTTAAGTTTGAATAGTTGGTTGAGGGAAGATCATGAAATAATTGAAACTAATGGTACTATGCAAGGGAGAAAATATCACGGTGTTAGTATCCAAGAGTGGAAAAATGACATATAACTAGTGTACTAAGAACATGTGGCTAGAACTAGAGCGAGTGATATATAAGTTGATCCTTCAAGTCTAAGAACTATAGTCATGGAACAAAATGAGTCATGTGCCCTAGATATATCCATGTATTTGGTTACTAAAGGAATCTATTAAGCATCAAAATAATAGGGTTAAGTTTATATTATGTAAGAGAGATATCTTTGAATAACGAGTGCAATGTTGGAGTTATGGTGAAATAGCTAAATGGAGTGTCCAATGCTACAACTATGAGTTTCCTATATAAAGTACCTTTAAGGGTGTGTGTATTTCCTAAACAAGGCCTACCTATAAAAATACTAATGCTAGAAATTACTTAATACTATTGCTTTGTGTTTTGATTCATATGTAACATATGATCTATAGCTACGGTGAGATTGAGAATGTGCCTTTTAGTGAAGGTAAATGATCACTTCAACTTTGACATGAGGCTGGATGCCACTGCAAAGGTGCTATGAATGCTTAGAAAAATATGGTGAATGATTCTAAATTTGGATGAGATATGATCATGATGCCATCTTTAATGCATGCTTGTGTACTATACCAAACATAGAGGGTGTCTTGTAGAGTAGTGATTTGTTCATAGTTAAATCCTAATATATGTATTTGGTGCTATACTGATAGGTTTGAAGAAAGTAATGTTGTGGCTAATAAAGATATTACATTCTAGGGGAAAAGGTTGCAGACAAAGTTCCAAGTCATTGTGAGAATGATATATTCCCACAATAGGTGAGTTTGTCTACTAAGTGGTGTATTGTTGTGCTAGACTATGTTGTAGATATATTGATGAATATTTTGTGGAGATTCACTTTGTGCCTATTGAAAGTATAGGGGTGAGGGAATGAACTATTTGAAGATATATGCATAAAAGGGATTGAAATGAATGCATTTGGGAATTGATCTGAGAGATAGTCTATATGGTATTTGTAGAAAGTAGGAGTGTTGGAAAATGGAGTAATAGGTACAGGGGTAGTAAAGTGGGAGGGTGATGGGATAGGGGAAGAGAGGATTGATTTAGATGAGGACTAAGAGAGAGGGACTGCAAGGGGCATGGGGGTGTAGTATTAGTTGGAAGAATAGTATGTCAAGAGAGGAATTTATGTAGGGTGATTTGTTGAAATGCACCTGGGAGAGAAAGAGGAAAAATAGTAGCGATTAATTTATATTCTTTATTGTCTTTGAAGATATTATGGGTACCATAGTGATCATGATATATATCCATGTGATGTTGTTGGTATGGAAGGCCTAGGATCATATTATAATAATCAAGTGGAAAAATGTTGTAATCATTGGTGTCTTGGAAGGGGCCAACAGAAAACATTACTACATAGATCTTATTAATTAGTAGATGAGGAACATGTTGTTGTACCCAAATGAAATGATAAGGATATGGTTGTGGAGTTTTTGGAAGTGGTAGATGTTTCTTAAAGTCACAATATATGAGGTTATTTTGGTTTCAATTATCAAGTATAATAGTGGACCACTAGTATTGATTTGGTAATTACAAAAGGAAGTTGTGAGAGTGAATGGTATTGTCTTGAGTGAGGATAAGGAGAGATGAGTGTGTCATGATAGGACTTGGTAAGGTAATAATTTCTAGCTATGATGGTGGGGTCTTCATATTCATAGTTAGAGTAGTTGATAAATAATGTTTTTGATGTAGTGTGGCATTTAAATACATGACAATCTGCTACAAAATGTGTGTGGGTTTGATGGAAGTGACATTATTGGTTTGGGCTAGTTAATGAAGGGATTACAAATTTAGGATTTTGAGATTAAGTCATACAAGGAATCACATTAGTAGTAAGGTTGTGAATATTATGGTTGGTGATAGGGTTAGGGTTTTTAGAGGGATGAAAACTAGGGAGCCTATATACTTTTGTTTCGACAACCAAGGTTTGGTCAATGGAGCTACCTTATAGTAAGTAAAATTTAAAACAAAACAAAACCAATAATCCAAAATTAAATTTGAGAATAAATACCTCACTTGGGTCTATAATTTTGAGTTGGGTGCATAGTCAGGTTAACACTTCAATGCAATATTGTATTATTTAACTAGGTTCTTGATAAAGTTGTAATCCCCTACACATGAAATTTTCCAAATAGCTTAGGGGATGAAAAAGTTGTCTCAAAGCATCACAAAGTGAATTCCATTTAGTGATGTCCTTTATTGTAGATTCTGATGTAACATGGTGGTGGAGATTGAGATTGCCACCATTTTTTAGTGATGACTTCTAGATGGTTGTGGAAAAGGATAAATCATTGAGACTTTGTTATATAATTAGGATGTGTATAGAAGTAAGTTATTAGGTTATATATTCAAGAATATAAGGCTTCTCTATTTATTTATCCTCCATATTTTGGTAAAATGATTCTAGTATCTAGTTGGATGATTGATGGCTATGGTTTTCTGATTAGGAATTATTGTAAGAGTTTCATGAGATTTAGATGCAATGGTCCCTAAGAAAATTTAGTCTCTTTGGAGGAGGATTTTGTATGGGAATCCATGACTAGAATTAGATCAAATTTATGATCTAATGGGAGGAAGAGTTGTAAACCCTATCTCTTTTAAAACCTCGGTGTATTTTTTGTGGAGGGGTACTATAATAGGGTTGATATAGGTGGATATTGGTGGCCACCCACCTATTCCAACTTGTTGAGGAAAAGATATGAAATGATCTTACTCAAGCATTTTCATATTTTTCTTGGATAAAGCAAAATAGACGGGAATATCACCCTATGTTTATAGCCAAAACAAATAACATCCTATCTCACAAGTATTAATTACAAGTGCTTAGGCTAGTCTTTTATCAACAAAAAAACTTGCTGGAAGTTCACTTTTTATGTAATTTTCTGAACATATCAATTGCTGAAATAAATGTAAAGACATAATAAAGTCACCAAGATAATAATCAATATATATGAGACATAAAGCAATCCTTTATTCCATTCAAATTCACCAAAGAATCATTTTCTTTACAAAATATCATCCAAAAACTTTGGACCAAAGTCAAACTTAGACATCCCCCATGGAACATACAAAAGGACCCTTGACAGAAAACCAAAACTGAACTCTAAAAAATGGATCAACTTGCCATAGATTGTTGCCCACTCGACTCTACACAATATCCTTTGCCTCTCATGAAAATTAATTCACAAACAAACAAGTCTACATAGACTATCAAATATAGATCAACACATCTGAAAAACAAGTGTCTGAATGATGTGATTTAGCCCTGAATATTGTTTTCTACAATAAGACCCTGCTATCATAAAAAAGAATTAATATTGTGATAAATAATGAATGAATGAAAGATAAATTATCTCAACATAAACTCAAAGAGAAAATGTTAAGCCCTAATATTGGCTCATTACCCCTTAATTGGGGCATATTACATTAGTAATGTTATTTTATTTATGTTGGCTTTATTCCATTAGTTGTAATTATACCTCCTAGTCTCCTATATATACCAAGGAGACATTTTCATCTGGAGTCATCTTGTACTTGAACATTTATGTGGGGTAAAAGAAGCTTGCCCCCTTGAAGAGGCTTATTATCTGAAATTATCTCTTTTTTAATGCATTGAGTACTTATTCTGAGTTTTTTCTATGCTATATCGATATTTGGTTCTTAACATATGGTATCAGATCTCAAGGTCTTAGGGTTTCACTACTACATATGAGACACCTTGGAATTTTCGCTATAACTTTTTTTCTACAATGTTTCAAAATAAACGGCTTGGAGGATATTTAGTAGTCGGATCAAGGTACATTAGGTCAACATTTCATCTCCTGAGGCCTTGTATTTTCAAAGATACCTCCTATGAAAGATAGGGTTCTGGAATCATCCTGAACAGAGTCATTGCAAAATTTTCGCTATAATAATTTTTCTGTAACGTTTCAGACCCTGAAATCTGGAGGATATTCACAAAAATTAGTAAGGTATATGTGGTAAAACGTTCATCTTCTGGGTCATCTTACAATTTTAGATACACCCTGTGGAAGATAGGGTATCTGACTAGTCCTATTGACTAGTATCAAGAAGGTGTTCCAGGTAAAACAATCATAACTTCTTCCTAGAGTATCCAAATTGAGTGAGACTAGTTTCATTGGATAGTGGACAGTCTGTAGTATTTCTGGTATGAGTTTCAGAATTTTATATCAATTATTTTGTGTAGGGCATGCTATACAAGTGATATCTCCTAGAAAGGCCAAAAATCAGCAAGTTGTGGGGAAGTTACAGTAAATTCCACTTGGAACATCCAATTTTGATCAAACCTATGGAATTACAAAGAAGAAATATCAGAGAAATACATAAAAGAAGGTTTGATACCCAGAAGGGACGAAACTTGGGAGATACAATAGACGAAATATTGTCTAGTAGAACCACCTCAAAATCAAGGTTCAAAAGTGATACTTGGCCAACATGCCACCCAAAAAGGGAACTTCTACACCAAATAAGCCTCCAGACAATCCTACTTGGACTCTTGATGAAGGTGAAGAAATGTGTAGGGACATAAAATATTTACAAAATAATATAGTAACAAAATATGAACTGCAAGAGATGGAAGCTAAGTTGGAGGCAATAAATACTAAGATGGATGGTTTAAAAGAGGAGATCATGGAAGTATTGGGAAATTTCATAATAGAGAAGACACCTGAAAGTGAGAATGCATCCCATGAAATTCATGATGAGGACACAAGGAAGGTGAATCAAGAATGGAGAAACTCCAACTTTGGGTTGAAGACCGACCACGTGTTGGATTACTGAGAGGGGGGATGAATCAGTAATAGAGCAATTTAATCTCTTTTAACCATATAATCCAAGTGTTATATCAATGAAGCATTATTATCCAATAAAAAAAGAGTAAATAAGCAATGAAAAAATGAACAATCATACACATACACAGTACACCAGTGTTTTACGTGGAAACCCAAATCGGGAGAAAACCACAGAACATTTTTTCCTATATGTCTTGAAGAATTACATTCATTGGAATCACAAAATTCCTTTGTTTTCCAGCTACAACTGGAAGGAAGCTCCAACCCCCTAGTTTCTCAGGCTACAACTTGAGGGAAGATCCAACTCCTCAATTCTCCCGCTACAAATAGAAGGAGGCTACAACCCCCTATGTTCTCCAGCTACAATCGGGAGGTGGCTACAACCACCTGTCCTTGCCCCGTCTTGCCACCCTGAAGTAGAAGTAGAATGATGGAACCACTATCACACTATCACTGTGAGATATACCGCTGTAAACCTGTACCAATAAATATAAACCATGCATCAACCATGCATCAACCTGTACCTCAACCTGTAATCAACCTGTACCATAAACAAATGCATCAACCATGCACCAACCTGTAATCAAACTATACCATAAACAAGTGCATCAACCATGCACCAAACTGTAATCAACCTGTACCATAAACAAGTGCATCAACCATGCACCAACCTGTAATCAACCTATACCATAAACAAGTGCATCCAACCATGCACCAACCTGTAATCAACCTGTACCATAAACAAGTGCATCCAACCATGTACCAAGTATGTACCAATCATGTGTCAACTACTTATCAACTATGACTCATCAATATGTACCAACATCATCAACTATACACCTCATGTATGTGCACCAACTCATCAACTACTTATCTCAGCCATGTACTCAACATGTACCACAACCAAAAGTCCTCATCAATTTCATCATCCAAATCTGATTTGTAGCTTTATAATAGACCTGGTGTATATGATCACATTCCTGCAAACCTTCCTTAACTTTAAAAACAAGAGACTAACATTTTCATCAAACTTTTCTTTAGTCTCACATGCCTAGTTTTGGATTAGTCAACAACCCTAAATTGAAGTAATCA
>ML777098.1:15317-36553 GCA_009831015.1 Picea engelmannii
AAAGATTGGCCCAGATGATTGTTGTTGATATTATATACTGAGGGCAGACACTCTTTCAGATCTCACAGACGTGAGTGAAAGATTGGCCCAGATGTTTCAGTTTTTATCATAACATTGTTTCTATGCAGATGAAGATTACTGTGGTGGCAGACATCCTTTCAGATCTCACAGATGTGAGTGAAAGATTGGCCAAGATGATACAATTTTTATCATAAAATTATTTCTATGCAGGATGCTCTCAGATGTTTGTTATGAAGACTATATGACAGTAGATGAGAACTAGTGTGGTGAATATGTTTCACTATTGTTGATCAAGTACTTGTGTGTTACTTGATGTGGTAGTTAACCACTAGATTGTAGTTGTGTACTACGGGAATAGACACAGGTGTGTTCTATAAATTGATATTGTACCAGTTGTCATAGGAGATTATCCAGTCGGATAATAATGACAGGTGCTCATGGTACTACCAGCTGAATGGTCTGATGTGCTCAAGACCATTGTTGTTCTAAAGACTATCAGCAGTTTATTGGAGATGATGATCATTCAGATGAATGTTGAACAGAGATTTTTCCAGACGGAAAACAGTTCAGAGCTTTTACTCCACTGTATCACTCCATGGTGAGAGTGACTTATCCAGCATCATATTACTCAGATGAAGTATGGTTTCGAGAGATGATGCAACTGATAGTGATGGTGATGCTCATGATCTAGTCATGAAATAGTCTAGATGACTATATTGATGCTACCGGGTAAATGGTATGTTTTGTGCTCAAGTCCATTACCTGTAAATACCTCTCTAGCTAGGAGGGAGTGTTAATATTATGGTAGTTGCGGAAGGTATTTACCTCTACATGTAAACCTGATGAGAATAGAAGACTCTGGGAAGCAAGAGAAACCCTAATGAATTGGATAATAACCCTAGAAGCCTTGTCGTCTCAAGAATATAATTTATATTAGGCTATTAGCCTCCAAGAGAAGAAGTCGGCCAGAATTAATAATAATATACAGAACAGACACATACCCAGAAGGAGAAGTCGGCCCCAGTAAATTGGCAGGATTACTATAAATACAGGGCGCTAGTCTTTCATTTGTCACATCTCAGGACTGCAGTTTTCCCAGTTGGTGCGCACTACAGTTGCAGTTGGTGCGCAGGTTTGGAGGAGGGTTGCAGGTGCAGCAGTAGCAACAGCAAGTTTCAGTATTTGGCTTGGATATCTCTTGGCTAGGGTTTGGACTATCTGATCAGCTTTTTGTGATGCGCTATCCTTAGGGAGAGATGCGCTGCTCTTTGTTTCTCTATCTATCCTAGGGTTTGCTTCCAGAGAAATTCTCTGGTCAAGGTTAAGGTGCTCAGAGGGAGGCTTCGGCCTGTGGTTGGGAGACGAGGGTATCGTCGTGGTAAAACGAGCACACCATCCTATATATTCTAACAGTGGATTCAATGTGTGGTGGAATATCATGTGCGCTATGCATTGTATGAAACCCCATCCAGGGTTTTCCAATCAATTCTAATCTTGGTGTCTCTGATAATTTAAATATAGGAAACACCTATTTCTAATGCAATTTTTAGTCGTAACCATAAAGCATACAATTCAACATTGTTACTTGTTCCTTGTGCCACCATTGATTTAGAAGTGATACATTGATTTTATTTCAAGAATATTATGCCTCCTACTCCACAAACACCCATGACATGGTCCATCAAAATATCCCCATGCCTTAGATTTGTCTATACCTATAGATGACTTTAAGTACTCTAGGATTCTTTATTTGTTTTGGTTTCCAGATTTCTCCATAAGAAAATATTACATAGTAATTAAATGTATTAGAAGAATATCTTTGTTTCAAAATATCATTTAATTTCTTGTTAGCCAAAGTTTCCAAGCAAGATTGTAAGGAAAAGAATTGGACATCAAAATTTATTTTTCTCTATACCATTATTCAAAACAATCAAATATTGTCTCCCCTTCTCATTTTCCTTCCCCGTCTATCAATTTTAGAGCATCACACCAAAAAAAATTTCAGTAAGAACAATGCACTAGCAAATGATCAATAGTTTCAACATTATTCTCGCATAGAATGTACCTCCATGGGCCCTATCATATTCTCTTCTTATTGTTGTCCTTGAAATTACTTTGTTGCATAGTGCTAGCCATAGAAATATCATAGCTTTTAAGGGACAATTCAACTTTCAAATATATTTCCACTGCCACTTCTTCTCTCCCTATTCATTCTCCTCTATCCTACCCTCATAGCATAATTTTGTTTTGTATTATAGGATTTGTTCCACATTTTTTCTTTGACCAAATAATTTCATCTTTGTCTTATTTGAGTCTAATAGTATTGTATTTAATACTACAGATGAATTGTTCCCATTCCTCCACTTCCTCTCCTTGGAGATATACTCGAAAGGAATATTTCCATCATTGATTCCATATGGAACTAGTCCTTGGATGCACAAAATTTTCTAGGCTATAAATATCCAATTGAGAGAGTACATTTTTTAAAAATTGAAAAATACTAAAACTTTCTCAATAACCCATCAATGGATATTCCTCAAATCTTACTCTATTCCCTTTCCCTACCTTCCAAACCACCCATCTTTCTTGCAATGGAAATGCTTCCATTAAATCCTTCCAGATGATTGAAACCCATTCATATGCATTTACTTCTATGCTAATCCAATTCGTCATTGACCTAGGCACTATGTACTTCATAGGCATTAGTTTTCCCCATAACCCTTCATTTTGCATCATTCTGCAAAGGATCTTAGTAGTTAGTGCTTATTTGAATATGTGAGTATTCTTTAAGCCCTATCCTAATGCATCTACATGTTTTGTAGAATTTTTCGACTTAAATAAAGGTTTTCCTTATTTTTCTCTTTTCCTTGCCCACAAGAGACTAAAGCACTTTTCCTTGATTTTTTCAAATATTCCCTTTGGAATGTGGAGTAAGGACAACCAAATAAAAGGAATCCTTCCGATCACTCATTTTATCAAGGTAAGCCCACCTCCTTTGAAAAATTATGTGTAGAATCAATTACAAAGCCAATACCAATCTTTTAATCTATAGTCACTAGGTTTACAATAAAATCCCAATTATCTTAACCCATTATCAAAGGGAGAAAATGTAAAAGGAAATACTTACGAGAATTGTATTTTTAAATCCTCCTTCAAACCATTAAAAATAATTGAGTACTTATGGACATTTACTTCTATCCTAATCACTTTATTATATAGATCAAGAATTTCCTCAAAAAAACATTCTTCCTTTATTATCCCTAAGCCAAAGAAAATCACATCATCTATAATAATATGTTAGAAAAAGAAAAAGTATTACCCCTTTTGATACCCTTAATATCACCTCTCTTTTGGCTATTGAAATTGTCTTATTCAAGACTTCTACCACCAATAAAAATAGAAAGGGAAACATAGAGCATCCTTGATTAAGTTCCCTTCTAGCATTAGAAAACTTGGATTCTGAGCCATTAGGGTTGCACCTTATCTTGTGGGAAGAAGGCGCTAAAGGCCCGGGAGGTAAAAGCAGTTGGTAAAAGATAAAATCCTATAAATAAAACCTCGAGATGCCTCACCCAGGGATCCCCGAGAAGGAAATAAAAAGTCTCTCAGCAAGAAACAAGAGGGACCCGGAAATAATAAAGAAGGCCTAGCCAAGAGGATAGGGGGTCTCATCATGAGCCAACCTATTAGGTTCATGGGTACCTAACAGTATGACATTGCCATTATCTGGTTACCACGCCAGGGAAGTGACATTTGGTTGCATGGCCAAGGGAAAGGGGTTCTCATCACGAGCTAGCCTTCTCATCTCTGTGAAAGTACTTGTGGGTAACACTGTCAGCTCTAGTCACCATGCCAAGGAAGTGTCCTTCGGTTAGACCTTGAATAAAAAGAAAAAGAAGAAGAAAAGAAAATAAAGAAAGAATAAAGGCAAGAACAGGCTTGGAAAAAATTGCATCCATGACGGGCACAGCTCGCCTTCTCCAAAGGCACCCATAGATAACATTATGCATCCATGTCTCTCACTCTACCCACTTGTCTGGACATCCCCTAGCCACATCACCTTGTTTACATGGCTTGGATGGAACCTTCCTGGGAACTTCCTATCTCTTGTGGATACCAGCCCAATAGGATGTCTTGTCCTTTTCTTCGATCTTGTATTGTGGATTTTTGTAATGTCTTTGAGCTGTTGAATGATGTATCAGGGTTTTTATGCATATGTTTGATAAATATTAATGATGAAATGTGATTGACATTGTTATGATCCATGTGACTAATGAGCTCATGGAGGGTGTAGTTTTTGATGTGCAGGACCATGCCTGACGAATAAGTACCACTTGGACCGGTACACATGGGGAGATGATTAGTTCGGACCTCCATGGGGTTGAAGATCCCATCAAATAGTTGCTGAGACCCCGTTAGAAGGGCAGAGACAAGACAATGTTTGACCGAGGTTTTGCACCAGAGAAGAAGAGGACGTTTCACCAGAGGCACTTTGGCAGAGCCCGACCAAGGGGGGATGACCCCTTTTTAGTGGAACAGTGGCCTTGGAAGGCTCAGAGCATCCCCATCCTTACCATGACATCATCTAGATTCATGGTCATTCTTGGAGGCAGACTGGGCAGCAGTGGCGTGTGTGGCATGTTGGAGAAGCCCCTTGGGGGCTAACATTTTTCTCCTGGATGTCTCATCTGCCCTAAAAGGGGCTAGCGCCTTCCTTGAAGGGGATTTTACCTTTATTACAGCTCAGTTAGGGTTTTAATTTGACATTTTAATGTAAAAACAATATGATTTTGGTTTAAAGCCTTGTCGGTTAATTTTTATGACCTAAAATTAATTAAAGGTCATTGGTACAATATATATTGAGGAGTTTAATCCTCGTTTTGACATAACACAACACTCACTCATTAGTAAGATCTGATTTTTGCGCCCTACTTGGGTATTTCTTCTCTTTGAGTGAGGTGCACTTGTTGGAGGAGAGCATTTCTTGGCATTTTTGGCATTTCTCTTGAAGGAAGGTTTACAACTAGTGTTTGCAATGCTATTTCATCATGATATGTAAGTGTTTTTTCTACAAAACTTCTTAATTGAATGGATGTAGTCTTATATTCTTGCATTTATTATAAACTTTGTTCATTTTAAAACCCTAGGGGACAAACGCACAAGTAGGTCGTTGTCACATGTCCCCTAAAAGAGAAATTTTCAGCCATTGAAGAAGGAAGGAAGATCTTAGCCATTGCTACACTCTTATTGCTTCTTCCCTTGTGCTCACCGTACCTTTAGAAGTCAAGAAGGAGGAGATGTCCCAGGCCTAGGTTATCTACACCTAGGTCCATCTTGCTTCTAGGGTTTGTTGATAGGGCCTTGCCTTAGTAACACTCTCTCTTACCACACTCTCATGTCTTGATTCATTTTTTATGCTAGCCGTTTTGCCAAGTTAAACCTAAGGAAGGAGGAAAGAGCACGAGGCCTTGCTTAAGCAACATCGGAGTGAGCCTCTTTCCTCTAGGGTTTTGTTTCTGGGGCCCTGCCATTGCAGCACTTCAGAACCCTTCCCTCTAGTCCTTAGCCTTTTCCTTTCAAACTTTGCATCCTCCCTTGATTTGACCTCATTTACCCTTAGGCACTGATCTTAGGTCTCCAACGTTGAAGTGATAGTGGTCAAACAAACTTTCAAACTCTTATAAATTGAAACCCTAACTAACTACTAACCCTAATAAAGATGACATCATCCTTGGTTATCCCATCTTGACGCAAGAAGTTTTCTTCATAGGTAGTTAGATGGTGGTTTAAAAACATTTATTGAATAAAGGATTGATTTGACACACTGATTGCTACATCGTCTTGGTATATATTGATGAATTGATATTATTTCATTGTTGCATTTATAAACATTGATCTCCTCAATATCGGTTTCTTATGTATTGATATCAGATAGTTGTATGAAGTACTAACCCTTTGAATCATAGCCTGCATGTATTAGTCTTCTGTTGCTTTGTTCTGGGCAGGTGTTCTCACTTGGGCCTACACATCATTATTGGTTGTTTAGCCAGACTATCTGCTCTTGGTGGTGACCTGTGAAGAGGGAATTTCACTTTGACCTTTATACCTTAGCCTCTTCAAAACTCCAGGTTATCGGGGACGTCTCCCCTGGGCCTAACCTCCCTAAAGAGAAAGAACCTCCCCATCGTGGTGACATTGGGTGGGGTAGGTTCCTGTTATGCCAGTTTGGCCTCTATCTTCTAGCCTTTTGACCTAGCTACAAACTGTGCAATAACATTTTGGCACCATTGTTGGGGAACACTAAGTCAATTCTCCTCAAATGATAGATCTTTTCGGTATGCCTTGCCTCAAAGCCTTATCTTACAAGGTTACCCGGCGACTCCACTAGGGTGTTTTCCCTTATCCTTTGATAGTTTTAGGAAGATTATCTGGCGACTCCACTAATATTTCTCAGGGTGCCACCTTACTTTCTGTGATATTTCCAAGTTATGGGATCATGGCACGCTGGGAACAAATGTATCCGAGTGTTGATTTAACAAGTTTTCAAGGATACCCAAATTACTTTGATACAAAATGGCTAAACAACTCTCCAACATTTTTGGGCCTCCCAACTCCTCACATCATAAACTTTTTGGAGTATTTGAGCGAGATAAAGTTGGTAGGAGAGGATTCTCTTATAAAATTGTTCTTACTCACTCTACCATCCTACTTACAAGATCGTTTTAAGATTTTTTGCAAGGACATGGGTATATCATCTTTCATACACCTCATCAATAGGTTTATAGACCTTACAAAGCCATATTGCCAAATGTATGAAGATGTCCTTCAAAACCTCATGGTAGCCTTAGACCACAAAGAATTCACCACTAAGATTATAGAAGATCTCAGGAAAGCATATCATGATCAATACCAAGAATCCTCTGATATAAGAGACAAGGTTTATGAAGACCCTTATCAATCCCTTGAAGAGGAGCAAGACCTCTCCCATAATCCAATAGAATGCAGCAAAGATATAACTAGAGACGTGAATTATGAGGATGAAGCACCAGTAACTACTCCTCAGTCTGATGAAGCTCTCCAAGATCATGTCCCTCCTACACAAGATGAAGAGAATGAGGTAAGTCATTTTCCTTTCTAGTTTTTTGATGATACCTTGTTCTATGACTCAAAGAGTGAAGAAGAAATGGAACCCTTGGACAAGCTGGATCCCCTATGTATCAAGATTGAAGATGTAGAGGAAGATCTTCCACTTGATGAAGCTATCCAAATACTTGAAGATCTTGCACAGGAAGGATTAATCAAGGAAAATTATTCCCCCTTCCAAATTTTCAGCGGTTCTTTTCCTTATGACACAAAGAGCACAAAAGTATTGGATGTTTTGACTCCTCCATGTTATGATATTGATACTGACATAGCTGATTTTGATGAGTTCATACATGTTGGGAGACGTAGGTGGGATGCAGTTAGTTATGATATGGATCCTATCTATGACATAAAGATTCATCTCTGAGTGTTACCTTTGCAATTATCACAAAAATCTCTTGACCAGTGGCAACAGGGAGATGAGATTTTTACTGGTTCTCCACAAACACCCAAGGTTGACCGAGTATAGTATTTGCCTGATGATTTTCGGTCTTACCTTGAGGCCTTTGATGAGTACTCCTCCAAGAACTTAGATTTACCCTATGAAGATGACTATCAACCACCACTATGCTCAGATTTTGATAGGAGCAAAAACATTGTTTGCCTAAAGAGGGATTCTCATGACCTTTTTGTCCAGCCACCTGTTATTACTTTGCCATGCTTTTCCATTAAAGGTGTAGTTGGGAAGTATATTTTTGATGTGGAGTTTCCTCTTAGGAAAACCCTAGACTCCAAGGGTTGGTTGGGTACTGCAATTTTGAGTCAATTATCCCAGTTTTTCGACTTTCCCTTGATAGCTTGCCAGTCACCTGCTAGATCTTTGTCGATCCCTTCCTTGACTTCAGAGCGTGAGGATGTCCTAGGTAGCTAGTTTGCAGGCCCTTTGAGTCAGTTTTATGAACCTTGGAATTTTCTTGACCTTTTCCTGAAGTGGATTGAGCACTTTCCTCAGAGATGGGCTTGGAAGGATCTTATCCCTCCCACCCACCTCCATGAGTTACACTTTGAGATTTTCAATGATATGATATATATTCTAACTCATGACATTTTTGTGCTTGATTTATCACTATTTTGGTTTATGATGAAGCACAGGGGCAAGTATCGAGGAACATTGTTTTTATTGGCTACACTAGTCGTTTGACTACATCGAATATCCAACCAACAGGTAGGTAAAGGTATGTACTTTTCTTTCACATTTGCATATTGATTGCTTTATATATATATATATATATATATATATATATATATATATATATATATATATATATATATATATATATATATATATATATATNCTGGGGTGGCATTACTGCCCCATTTTTTTTACTGATGCCCCTATCGAATTGAGTAGGTCTGCAGGTTATGCCAGAGATGCTGAGGTTCTCATGCACTCTACGGTGAGCACATGTCCCCAAGTTGGAGCCAGATGTTATCCTTGATTTCTAGGGATAACTAGGAGATCATGTCTCGAGGCCCACAGGTCCTAGACATGGAGTACTGAGAGCAGGATTGACCTGGGCATGGCCCTAGAGGGCCCATCCTTTTCTTCTTTCATTAGATTCATCTTGTCAGCAGCAACAACATCCATCACCATCAGCTTGGTCTTGTATCAAAGAAGGCTCTTGCTCCATGAGGTAATTGGTCCAGGTATCATGGTATGTGTCACTTTTGATCATTATAACCTTTGGATATATGCATCTGACTCCTTTTATCTCTGACGACTGCTTGGATCTTACATTAACCCACTTGACCATGGTTGGGGAGATTGACAGGGTGTCCTAGCAAGCATGTACCCATTGGTTTTGGTTTTCCACTGGGGGGATTTTTGAAGAGCCATCGTCTACTCCCATCATACCACCACTTTTTCATCTTATCTCCCACTCATTTATCCCATTCCCCTTGTCCAAGCATTGCATTGACCTGTTTGTAGGGTTGCACCTTATCTTGTGGGAAGAAGGGGCTAAAGGCCCAGGAGGTAAAAGTAGCTGGTAAAAGATAAAATCCTATAAATAAAACCTCGAGATGCCTCGCCTAGGGATCCCCGAGAAGGCAATAAAAAGCCTCTCAGCAAGAAACAAGAGGGACCCAGAAATAATAAACAAGGCCTAGCCAAGAGGATAGGGGGTCTCATCATGAGCCAACCTATTAGGTTCATGGGTACCTAATAGTATGACATTGCCATTATCTGGTTACCACACCAGGGCAATGACCTCTAGTTGCATGGCCAAGGGAAAGGGGGTCTCATCACGAGCCAACCTTCTCATATCTATGAAAGTACTTGTGGGTAACATTGTCAGCTCTGGTCACCATGCCAAGGTAGTGTCCTCCGATTAGACCTTGAATAAAAAGAAAAAGAGGAAGAAAAGCAAATAAAGAAAGAATAAAGGCAAGAACAGGGTTGGAAAAAATTGCATCCATGATGGGTACAACTCGCCTTCTACAAAGGCACCCACTGATAACATTATGCATCCCTGTCTCTCACTCTACCCACTTGTCTGGACATCCCCTAGCCACATCGCCTCGTTTACATGGCTTGGATGGAACCTTCCTGGGAACTTCCCATTTCTTGTGGATACTAGCCCAATAGGATGTCTTTTCCTTTTCTTCGATCTTGTATTGTGGATTTTTGTAATGTCTTTGAGCTGTTGAATGATGTATCATGGTTTTTATGCATATGTTTGATAAATATTAATGATGAAATGTGATTGACATTACTATGATCCCTGTGACTAATGATCCCATGGAGGGCGTAGTTTTTTATGTGTAGGACCATGCCCGACGAACAAGTACCACTTGGACCGGTACACATGAGGAGATGATTAGTTCGGACCTCCATGGGGCTGAAGAGAAAATCAGATGGTTGCTGAGACCCCGTCAGAGGGGTAGAGACAGGACATTGTTTGACCAAGGTTTTTCACTAGAGAAGAAGAGGACGTTTCACCAGAGGCACTTTGGCAGAGACCGGCCAAGGATGGATGACCCCTTTTCAGTGGAACGTTGGCCTTGGAAGGCTCAGAACATCCCCATCCTTACCATGAAGTCATCCAACTTTCTTGGAGGCAGACTGGGCAGCAGTGGAATGTGTGGCATGTTGGAGAAGCCCCTGGGGGCCTAACGTTTTGCTCCTGGATGTCTGATATGCCCTAAAAGGGGCTAACACCTTCCTTGAAGGGGATTTTACCTTTATTATAGCTTAGTTAGGGTTTTGATTTGACATTTTAATATAAAAACAATATGATTTTGGTTTAAAGCCTTGTCGACTAATTTTTATGACCTAAAATTAATTAAAGTTCATTGATACAATATATATTGAGGAGTTTTATCCTTATTTTGACATAACACAACACTCACTCATTAGTGAGATCTGATTTTTGTGCCCTACTTGGGTATTTATTCTCTTTGAGTGAGGCGCACTTGTTGGAGGAGGGAATTTCTTGGCATTTTTGGCATTTCTCTTGAAGGAAGGTTTACAACTAGGGTTTGCAATGCTATTTCATCATGATATGTAAGTGTTTTTTCTGCAAAACTTCTTAATTGAATGGTTGTAGTCTTATATTCTTGCATTTATTATAAACTTTGCTGATTTTAAAACCCCAGGGGACAAACACACAAGTAGGTCGTTGTCTCATGTCCCCTAAAAGAGAAATTTTCAACCATTGAAGAAGGAAGGAAGAGCCTAGCCATTGCTACACTCTTATTTCTTCTTCCCCTATGCTAGCCATACCTTTAGAAGTCAAGAAGGAGGAGACGTCCCAGGACTAGGTTATCTACACCTAGGGTCATCCTACTTCTAGGGTTTGGTGATAGGGCCTTTCCTTAGGAACACTCTCCCTCACCACACTCTCCTACCTTGATTCATCTTTTATGCTAGCCATTTTGCCAAGTTAAACCTCAGGAAGGAGGAAATAGCATGAGGCCTTGCTTAAGAAACACTGGAGTGAGCCTCTTTCCCCTAGGGTTTTCTTTCTAGGGCCCTACCATTGCAGCACTTCAGAACCCTTCCCTCTAGTCCTTAGCCTTTTCCCTTCAACCTTTGTGTCCTCCCTTGATTTGAACCCATTTACCCTTAGGCACTGATCTTAGGTCTCCAACGTTGAAGTGATAGTGGTCAAACAAACTTTCCAACTCTTATAAATTGAAACCCTAACTAACTACTAACTGCAATAAGGTTGACGTCATCCTTGGTTATCCCATCTTGATGCAACAAGTTTTTTTCATAGGCAATTAGATGGTGGTTTAAAAGCATTTATTGAATAAAGGATTGATTTGACACACTGATTGCTACATCATCTTGGTATATATTGATGAATTGATATTATTTCATTGTTGCATTTATAAACATTGATCTCCTCAATATCTATTGCTTATGCATTGATATCAGATAGTTGTATGAATTACTAACCCTTTGAATCATAGCCTACATGTATTAGTCTTCTGTTGCTTTGTTCTGAGCAGGTGTTCTCACTTGGGCCTACACTTCATTATTGGTTGTTTAGCCGGACTATCCGCTCTTGGTGGTGACCTGTGAAGAGGGAATTTCACTTTGACCTTTATACCTTAGCCTCTTCAAAACTCCAGGTTAATGGGGATGTCTCCCCTGGGCCTAACCTCCCTAAAGAGAAAGAACCTCCCCATCGTGGTGACATTGGGTGGGGTAGGTTCCTGTTACGCCAGTTTGGCCTCTATCTTCTAGCCTTTTGACCTAGCTACAAACTGTGCAATAACAAGAACCATTAATGTAAACACTAATAATTGTACATCACTGATGTTGAAAGTGTAGTTTCCATTCAGACTATTGCAACAATGATTCTTGTTAACCAGAAGATAAAGTGGTCTACCATAAGGGCTCCACCCACAGATACCGGTAGGTACACTACCATGCTAGGCACAAATAGTTTATGAAAAAAGACAGATACCAGACATGCATGCCTGATTGGTTGGATGAAGTGGTGCCTATCCATGTTTCCTAGCTGAGACATGTTCTTGAAAATATCTCCTATTTCTCCTATTAGGTTATTATTAGAGAAATTGATAGATGTAAACATGGACGTCAATGTCGGTTTTCAATCTCTTAGGAGCTTGTCGATCCCCTAGCCATCCAAATGCATGTAGACCATTTCTTTCCACGTAATCTAGTCAGGATTGTGCTCAATATTCAACTTGTTATCGAAAATATTGATACTTAGAAGAGAATATGCATTTTATAGAGAAGGCAGGATGGGATTACATAACAGGTTTCTTGAAATATTCATGTACCAAAGCTTTGAAATACTAGAGAAAGATTTTGGAATCGTACCTTGGAGAAAATTTTCATTCAATGATAAATTGCTCAAGGAGATTAGACAGCAAAGAAATGAAGGAATTGGACCCGTTAGCTTGTTTCTTTCCAAAAAAATATCTAAGACATTGGAAATATTTCCCAGTGCGGGTGGTATGGTGTTGTTAACGCATTGCTTGACAGGTCAAGAAATGTTATATTTCTGAAAAAGATTAATAACGTTGGGACGAGATCAAAAAGAATATTATCGTTCAAATCCAAGAACAACAAAGATGCCAAGATTCTGTATCGATGTCGGAATGGTGCCCATTAGGTGATTTTTATTTAGATTGATATGTATTTAGTGTTGGATTTTTCCCTTCGAATAGGGAGACTATTTCCATTGAGGGAAAGAGTCTTGAGAAACGATAATTCAACGATAATTTTATGATAGACAGAGAAATTTGGCTGGAGAGATTATTGTTCTCAAGATAGATTTGCTTGAGATGAGAGGGATTTTCGATGGTGGCCGGAATTGTTCCCTTGATCTCCTTGAATCCATTGATTACACGGGCTTGGAGGAAAAGTGAGGTTTCCCAAGGAGGGAGAGAGGGTTTCGTGCATGTACACGGTGTCATTGCCCAATTCATGGTTACCTCAAATGGTCATATGAAGGAATCAAGACATTGGTTTCACAAGGAAACCTCGATATCTCTTTTTATACATTGGTTTCATGAGGGAACCTCAATATGTCAAGTATGGTCCAAGAGGACTTATCATGATCAGCCCTAAGGGAACACATTGATAGCATGTTTTAAGATCTACTTGGAGAATCCATAAATGTGATGGTTAAAGACATAGGGAACAAAAACATGGTTGGTGTGGCAATAACTATTTTGGACTAGGGTTCTCCTTGCTGGAGAAATTTATATTTTCGGGTCACTAGTTCAATGAGAGTTAACTAACAATTTCTATTTTAGACTTTCTATTTTAGATCATCACTATTATGCTATTATGCATGCATTCATTTTTATATTATGAAATGTTATGTCCTATATATGAGTGTATTTCACTCATTCATTGTATCATATTGATCACCATATGTGTATCAATCATCAACTCATTGCAGTAGTGTGAATATATCTTCTCATTCTTCCATATTGAATCTCTCTTCCTTTCTTGATAATATTTGTGTGTGCTTGCTTTATCTAGATATCCTGTGCATTTTTCGATGAAACATTGACATGGTATCAGAGCTATGTTGCTCAGAGCAAGCCAAAGAATAAGGAAAATAAGAGTTTTGTAGAAAAAAATCCGTGGTCTTAACTTTCGATAGTGATTTCTCCAAAAATGTTAAATTTTTGAGGAAATGGCCCAAGAAATAAGTAAACTGACCCATTATGTAAGTGGGTTTTTAATCGTTTGGCGAAATGCTTCACCGTTTTCTCAGAAAGTAAGTCAGAAGATCACCTCCTCAAACTGATACGAATTTGTGGTCATACCTTCCTGCAGTGATTTCTCCTAAAATTTTAACTTTTTGAGGAAACGATTCATGTGAGAAGTAAATAGACCCATTCTAAAAGTGGGTTTTCAACCGTTTGGCAAAATTCTTCACCGTTTCCTCATAAAGTAAGCTAGAATGTCGCCTCCAGAAACTGATATGAGTCTATGTTCGTACATTTTTGCAGTGATTTCACCCAAAATATTAACTTTTTGAGGAAACAACTCACATGAGAAGTAAATCGAGCCATTTTGCAAGTGGTTTTTCACCCGTTTGGAGATATTCCTCACTATTTTTTCATAAAGTAAGTTGGAAGATCATCTCCTGAAACTGATATGAATTTTCACTTAAAGTGCCCTTTCTGTAGTGATTTCTTAGTTTTTCACTTGCAGATTGAGAGTAAATTTTATGGGTTCTCCAAAACAGTGGAAGAGATGGATAGGACACCTATTATACAGTGAAAATTGGTGGTAATCCTCACACCATACAATTATTTTGATTGGAATACCAAGGAAGAATTCCAACTCAGAGGGAAAGGATTGTACAACTTAACGATGGGGACAGAAACATAACCTACATCAACAATTGAGAAGATGAGATGGGAAAACTGAAAATATGAAGACACATGAATTCTTCTTTAATTGATTTCAACTGATCTATGGTTTTATTTTTCTACATGCAAGACTCCAAATGAGATCTGGACCACCTTGGAAAGCGAGATGAGATGAGAGGTCATATGCTTGAGGTAGAGTTGAATAATTTGAATCCTAAAAGTTTTGATAATATACAATATTTATTTACTAAGTTTAAATCTTTGATATTAAGCTTAGAAACTTGTGGCATTGATAAGTCTAAACAAGTGGACCAACTTATTCTAACAATCTTGTCCAAGCTAGGACCAAAATATGTTGTCTATGTTTCCACTTTCCATTCAAGAACGTATTTCATGGGAACAAATTGGAAGATGCATACCATGGATCAATGTATTGATTATCTCACATATGAGTAGGAAAAAATCATTCAGATGGACCTAATCAAGGATCCCAAATCACATGCACTCACATGCATGATGGAAAATGATAATCCAAACCGAACGAGAAGGAGAAACAAAACGAGAAGGAGGGATATTCCAAACCATTTAACGATTCTTTAGGTTCCAAAGAATCTTCAGATACCAAGAAGAGGAATAAGGGAAAACAATTCACTTACTGCAATAAACCAAATCATGAATAATCCACATGCATGAAGAAACATATCGATCTTATGACATAGACACTTCAGAAGAACAACCTTGGAAACTTCATTCCAGAGGGAGTCAAGAAGCAAAAGGAAGAAGATCTTGCTCCTAAGAAAGGTAATCATCATGATTTTGTTGCAATTAATTCCTCATCTAATTCATGGATTATAGATTCTAGTGCATACCATCATATGGTAGTGAAAGAGGAAGTTTTCTCTTTTTTGAGTCCATGCTCAAGACCCCCTATTCTCATGGGGGATGATACTCCAATAGTAGTAGAAGGAGAGGGGAGAGTGGAACTCCATAATGGAAGTTTTGAGAATGTTGTACATGTTCCAAAGATTTCTATGAATCTTCTCTCAGTTTATTAGATCACTCATAAAGGTAAAAATGTTGAATTTATATCAGATTCAGTTTCAGTAATTGACATGCATGACAATTCCATCATTGCAATTGGTGAGGTGGATCACAAGTCAAGGTTGTATAAATTCACTAAGTTTTCTGATGATGATTCCTCTTTTCTACTTACACATAAGGAGAGTACTTTTCATGCACCTCCGATGCAAAATTCATATACTCTTGTGCTTCCATCAGTTACAAACATTAGAGATGATTCCATACACTCAGATTCTGTACATGGAAATAAGTAGGTAGTATAGCTAAATAAGAATCCAGTGCTGAAGCTTCAGCAGATGCCCATGAAGGCACAGTTCACACTTTAGGTAACAGGTATCCTTGCAGGGAATCCATTGGATTCGAGGAGGACTCGATCTCAACATGAGGAGCCTTCTCATGTACTTTCAACTTTAGAACCTGTGATTCCCATGCATTCCTATATGGTTCAATCTACTGATGTGAATACCTACAATAAGGTTGTGGGAAATCCATTATGGAAAGAAGCCATGCAAAAGGAGTATGACTCACTCCTAAAGAATCAAACTTGGAAAATGGTTCCACTTCCACCAAAAAGGAATATTTTCATGTGTAGATGGGTCCACAGGATCAAGAGGTACAAGGATAGACAGGTTAACAAAGAACTTCATCAGATCCATAAATATTTCTACATATTCATGAAGACTTTTAGTGAGCAGAAGTTTCAGACTTTGCAAGATTGTCTTGTAGTGAAGAACACAATTTCCTAGCAGCTGTTTTTTCTTCTTTTGTTGCATTGTCTTTTGAGGGGGTATTTTGTTCCCACGTGGTTTTCCCTCTTTCCTCATTTTTATTCAATTTTTATTAGTTGCATTGTACATAAGTACCTAATATGTCCTAGTAGTCGGGCTTCATTTTTACTCCATAGTGACGTTCAGGGGGGGTGTTGGAGAAATTTATATTGTCGGCACACTAGTTCAATGGGAGTTAATTGACTAGTTCTATTTTAAACTTTCTATTTTAGATCATCACTATAATGCTATTATGCATGCATCCATTCTGCTATTATGGAATGTTATGTCCTATATATGAGTGTATTCCACTCATTCATTATACCATATTGATCATCATCTATGTATCAATAATCAACTCATTGGAGTAGTGTGAATATTTTTTCTCATTCTTCCATATTGAATCTCTCTTCCTTTCTTAATAAGATTTGTTTGTACTTGCTTTAGCTAGATCTCCTGTATAGGTTTCGATGAAACATTGACACTCCTAGAAAGAGGGATCTAGTTAGCTCATGCAGAGAGGCAAACATAAAGGGAAAGACCTTCCAACATGATGTCAAGGAGAGACATTACCAGACATAATTCTTAGAGATAGGAAGTCTCTAGGAGAAGTATACCTCCAAGACTAGATCATACCAGGGAGCAGAGATAGAGGAGGAGGTATACTTCAGAAGATCTAGATGATCTCACATGGAGATTGATAATGAGAGACATGAAGAGATGGTTCCTTCTCCCCCATCACCCTTCAATAGTTTAGAGGGACATAGTTGAGCCTATTGATCAAATTGATCCCATTAATATTGTATCTCTAGTTGATTTTCCCAGAGATATTGCAGTAGGTCAGAAGAGACCTACAAGTGCTCATCAGACTCTTAAGGAGGAAGAAGGACATGTAACTCCTCGTGGTACCTTCTGAGAGAGAAAGAGACCTCATAGATATTCATTCTGTGCCACAACTATGGGCTAGAACATTGATTCTAAGCCTCCTTTTATGAGGAGGAAACTAGTCATATAGTATGGAGAGATGTCATGATGGAGGAGTATCAATCCACCATGAAGAATGATTTGTGGGATATTGTTTTGAGAACTGAGGGGAATTTTATAGTGACTTCCAAGTGGATCTATAAGATCAAACACACAACTGATGGGAGCATCGAGAAGCACAAAACGAGAATTGTTTCCTAAAGGATTCTCTCAAGTGGAGGGAATATATTATGAGGAGACATTTGCTCATGTTGCTTGATACAGTTCTATCTGGATTATTATTTCCCTTGCAACATCCATGGGTTGAAGACTACATCAAACAGATGTGAAGACAACCTTTCTTAATGGAGACATTGAGGAAGAAGTATATATTGAGAATCCAGATGATTTTGTGATACATGAGAAGGAGTCTCATGTGTGTAGGTTGAAGAAGACCCTGTATGGACTCAAAAAGGAACCTCGAGATTGGTATGTGAGAAATGATGGATACCTGATGAGTTTGGGTTTAAATTTTTTTTTTTTTAATACCAACCTGTACTACAAGATTTTTAATGGTAAGTCTGTGATTTTGGTCCTCTACATTAATGATTTATTCCTCACTAGTACAAAGAGCCTTATTACTGAATGTAAGTATACATTGGCCTTTGAATTTGATATGAAGGACCTTGGTATGATGCACTACTTCTTGGAACTAGAAGTGTGGTCGAGAACTAATGGGATCTTCTTGAGTCAGGGGAAGTATACAGTTGATATATTTAATAATTTTTGGATGTTGAACTATAAGCACATGGCTACACCAATGGTGACGAATCTAAAGAAACTAAGTGTGTCTTATTCTGTTTCCAATGAGATTGATCTGACCCTGTACAAACAACTGATTGGATCATTAATGTATCTGGTTAACACTGGACCAGATATTTTCTATGCAGTGAGTGAATTTATCCAATTTATGAGTAATTCAAGACAAACATACTAGATTGTTGCAAAGCATGTGTTAAGATACCTGTGAGGCATAGTTGGACATGATTTGAGATATGCTTCTAGTATTGACATGAGATTGTTGGGATATACTAAATTTGATTGGGTAGGGAGCGCAGTGGATAGGAAGAGCACCTATGGGTGTTGCTTCACTTTGGGATCAATCATGCTTTCCTCGTGTAGCATGAAATAGACTTCTGTGGATTTGATCACCACAGAAACATAGTACATTGCATTGAGTGTGGAAGTATGTGAAGCAACATGGATTCACAATATCCTTGCATATTTATTTGGACATGTGCTATATTCCACCATTATTCATTGTGATGACCATAGTTGTGTGAAGATCTCAGAGAATCCAATTTTTCATGACAAATAAAAACACATTAGGATCAAGTACCATTACATCCGAGACATGGTGCAAAACAACGAAGTACTAGTGTAGTGCCTGTTGGCAAATATGTAACAGACAACGAATGACATGAGTACAGGAAGAATGTATAGAGGATTGTTATCATATTTACAGGCAACGTATACTTATCATTGATGGCAAGTATAGTAGTGGTGATGGCTTGAGTACAGCAGCGATGATTAGTGGAGTAGTGATAATTGGGGAAGAGCATCAACTGTGTTCGTTGGATCTCTTTCTGAATTCCCGATGGCCATCAGATATGAATGAAGACAAGAAGAGTGCACTGAAAAGGAGGACAGATCTCAGATGTTAGATCCAAGTGCAGGACCCGACCATCATTGGATCAAGAAGAACCTGCACGTTCTTTAAAGTGCAAGGAGAAGTGGGCGTAATCGCAATAGGCAAAATCGCGACTTCATCTGAGCCGTCATATCAAGATTGATTCTGGACCATTGATTCTAGTTCATGTCGGAGTTTCGAGGATCAAGAGTTGGACATGTCAAAGATTATTGACATCAAGAATCCCGATATCGCGATATGCGAAATCGCGATGTAATATGAGCCGTCAGATTAAGGTTGAATCTGGACCGTTGATTCCAATCCTTGTCAGAGTTTCGGGGATCGAGAGTTGGACATGTCAAAGATTATTGACATCATGAATCTCGATATCGTGATATGTGAAATCACGATGTAATCTGAGCCATCAGATTAACGTTGAATCTAGACCGTTGATTCCAGTCCATGTAGGGGTTTCGAGGATCGCGTGCTGGAGATGTCAAAGAAACAATGCAACAAGAATGTTGATTTTGCGATATACGAAATTGTGATTCAATTGCCGTCGTTGAATCAAGCTCGGATCTAGACTGTTGATCTAACTCCATGTCAGAGTTTCAGGGATCGAGAGTTGAAGATGTCAAAGTTTTTTAACATCAGGAATCCCGATTTCGTGATATGCAAAATCACGATTTAATCGCAGCCGTTGAATAGATATGTGATCTGGACCGTTGATCCGACTTCTTGATGGAGTGTTGAGGATTGGGAATTTGAAGTGACAAAAACATCGAACGTCCAGAGTGTCGAAATCGTGATGAGTGAAATCCCGACTTAATCTGAACCGTCAGATCTAGATATGATCTGGATCATTGATCCAACTTCTTTATGGAATTTTGTGGATCGGGATTTGTAAGTCACAAGAACATTGAACATAAGGAATGCCGAAATGTTGAAACCTGATTTAAAGGCAAGATTAATAAAGTTCATCCAACGGTTCGGATAAACTTGAATGTGATCGGAGGGTTACTGTTCTCTCTCACAGTTAACTCCTCAGTTACGAATCTGTTAAAAGAAACAAACTCATGATTGCGAATCAGTTAGTGTTTCAGTTGCTAGGACAATTGTCCTTATTTTGCCTAAGGAAATGTGAAGTGGAACTGTCGGGGAGGTGTGTATAAAAGAAAATGAGATAGAATGTGAAGGTTTGGTTGTTCTGGATGAAAAAGAATGAAACTGTAAGAAAGGGAAAAGGAGAGGATGTGTTGTATGAAATTGAGCATATATGCAGAGTGAAATAAAAGGAAGAGCAGAATAACAGAGCAAGTCGAAGCAGAGCAGAATGGAAAAAAAAGTTGATGCAGAGTAGACCTGCTAAACAGACAGAGGAAGAGAAGAATTGCAGAATAGTTTGTAGGATATTAGACTTACAGAACAGAGAAAGAGTGGTAAGAATTGATTTATCTGTGTATTTTTATGTGTATTCATTCCTTAATACATTAGGGAGGTTGGGAGGTGCTCGGGAGGACTGTTTTCCTCTGAGGTTCAAGTGGGAGCTTGAACACAGGAAGTCGTAGCTTCCATCTGGTTGTAGCTAGAGAAACCAGGGTGGCAGGGTGGTGCAAGGGAGAACAAGTGTTCTCTGTTATGCAGGTTGAAGCCTGTGTAATTGGAAGTTGGTGCTTCCATCCAGTTGGTGCTGGAACATATAGGGAGTTGGTGCTTCCTTCTAGTGGGTTCTAGAAAAACCAGAGAGTTGGTGCTCTCAAACAAGTTGCATCTTGTAAAACAGAAGTAGCAGCCTCACATTGAGTTGGTGCTCAATTGTAGATGATGTACAAAACTTAAAAGACTGCCTATCATTTCGAGGAAGAAGAGGTTTTCTCCCTTTATGGGTTTCCTCATGAAAATCTGTCTCTGTGTATAACTTATGTGTGACTGATGCTATTTACTTTTACTATCCATATGTTGTATACTGTTGATGATCACTTGAATAAAAGATTAATAATATTTTAATAGACTTAAAATTGTTTAAGATCAATTACAACTGATTCACCCCCCCCTCTCAGTTGTCTTAGTAATTTCAACAATTGGTATCAGAGCGGGTTCCTTTTATTCAAAGGTAGATCTGTAAGCTTAAACATGACAAGTCATGAAGGGACTTCAGCCTCTAAGCCCCCTCTGTTTGATGGAACAAATTTTTCCTTCTGGAAGATTAGATTGAGAACATACTTAATGGCCTTGGGTGCTGATGTTTGGGATGTAGTAGA
>ML777098.1:41524-58213 GCA_009831015.1 Picea engelmannii
CTCATTAGTTGCATGGCTTAGTAAAAAGCAAGGATCCATTTCATTATCCACTACAGAGGTAGAATACATTGCTGCTGCTACTTGCTGCACACAAATTTTATGGATGATACAAACTCTTGCAGATCTGAAGGTAAATTACACTGTTCCTATTCCAATTAATTGTGATAACACAAGTGCCATTAGTGTCTCCAAGAATCTTGTTCTTCATTCCAAGACTAAGCATATTCCAATCAAGTACCATTTTCTCAGAGAACAAGTTACAAACATAATTGTTCAACTGAATTATATACCTTCTACAGAACAGATTGTTGATATCTTTACTAAACCATTAGCAACGACCCCTTTTGGATATCTTCGTCAAAAGTTGGGGGTTATAATCTCTTGTGTCTAATCTGTTCACCTGGTCAAGGGGAGTACTTATTGAATATCTAGTGTATTTCCAAGATGCTTATAGTAGACAGGGGGAGTATGTTTTGCAACAGATCAGAGGAAAAATGTCTCTTCTTTGACATTGATGTTAAAGGGGGAGAAAAGAATCCGGGAGGAGAGTCGAGTTTGAATGCATGCAGATGCCTATATTGCCATCAATGCCAAAGGGGGAGATTGTTGGCAAATATGTAACAGACAACGAATGGCATGAGTACAGGAAGAATGTACAGAGGATTGTTAGCATATTTACAGGTAGCGTATACTTGTCATTGATGGCAAGTACAGTAGTGGTGATGGTTTGAGTACAGCAGTGATGATCAATGGAGCGGTGATAATCGAGGAAGAGCATCAATTGTGTTCGTTGGATCTCTTTCTGAATTCTCGATGGCCGTCAAATCTGAATGAAGACAAGAAGAGCGCACTGAAAAGGAGGACAGATCTCAGATGTTAGATCCAAGTGCAGGACCCGACCATCATTGGATCAAGAAGAACCTGCACGTTCTTTAAAGTGCAAGGAGAAGTGGGCGTAATCGCAATAGGCAAAATTGCGACTTCATCTGAGCCGTCAGATCAAGATTGATTCTGGACCGTTGATTCCAGTTCATGTCGTAGTTTTGGGGATCGAGAGTTGGACATGTCAAAGATTATTGACATCAGGAAACTCGATATCACGATATGTAAAATCGCAATGTAATCGGAGCCGTCAGATTAAGGTTGAATCTGGACTGTTGATTCCAGTCCTTGTTGGAGTTTCGGGGATTGAGAGTTGGACATGTCAAAGATTATTGACATCAAGAATCCCGATATCGTGATATGAGAAATCACGATGTAATCTAAGCCATTAGATTAAGGTTGAATCTGGACCGTTGATTCCAATCCATGTCGGGGTTTCGAGGATCGCGTGCTGGAGATGTCAAAGAAGCAATGCAACAAGAATGCCGATTTCGTGATATGTGAAATTGTGATTCAATCACAGTCGTTGAATCAAGCTCAGATGTGGACCATTGATCTAACTCCATGTCAGAGTTTCGGGGATCAAGAGTTGAAGATGTCAAAGTTTTTTAACATCAGGAATCCCGATTTCGCGATATGCGAAATCATGATTTAATCGCAGCCGTTGAATAGAGATGTGATCTGGACCGTTGATTCAACTTCTTTACAGAGTGTCGAGGATCGGTAATTTGAAGTGACAAAAACACCGAACGTCCAGAGTGTCGAAATCGCGATGACTAAAATCCCGACTTAATCTGAACCGTCAGATCTAGATATGATCTGGATCGTTGATCCGACTGCTTTACGGAATTTTGTGGATCGGGAATTGTAAGTGACAAGAACATTGAACAAAAGGAATGCCGAAATGCTGAAACCTGATTTAAAGGCAAGATTAATAAAGTTCATCCAATGGTGTGGATAAACTTGAATGTGATCGGAGGGTTACTGTTCTCTCTCACAGTTAACTCCTCAGTTACGAATCTATTAAAAGAAACAGACTCATGATTGCGAATCAGTTAGAATTTCAGTTGCTAGGACAATTGTCCTTGTTTTGCCTAAGGAAATGCGAAGTGGAACCATCTAGGAGGTGTGTATAAACGAAAATGAGACAGAATGTGAAGGTTTGGCTGTTCTGGATGAAAAAGAATGAAACTGTAAGAAAGGGAAAAGGAGAGGATGCGTTGTATGAAGTTGAGCATATGTGCAGAGTGAAATAAAAGGCAAAGAAGAATAACAGAGCAAGTCGAAGTAGAGTAGAATGATAGAAAAAGTTGATGCAGAGAAGACCTGCTGAACAAACAGAGGAAGAGAATAATTGCAGAACAGTTTGTAGAAGATCAAACTTACAGAACAAAGAAAGAGTGGTAAGAATTGATTTATCTATGTAGTTGTCTGTGTATTCATTCCTTAATACATTAGGGAGGTTGGGAGGTGCTCGGGAGGACTGTTTTCCTTAGAGGTTCAAGTGGGAGCTTGAACACAGGAAGTTGTAGCTTCCATCTGGTTGTAGCTAGAGAAACCAGGGTGGCAGGGTGGTGCAAGGGAGAACAAGTGTTCTCTGTTATGCAGGTTGAAGCCTGTGTAATTGGAAGTTGGTGCTTCCATCCAGTTGGTGTTGGAATGTATAGGGAGTTGGTGCTTCCTTCTAGTGGGTGCTAGAAAAACCAGAGAGTTGGTGCTCTCAAACAAGTTGCAGGTTGTAAAACAGAAGTAGCAGCCTCACATTGAGTTGGTGCTCAATTGTAGATGATGTACAGAACTTAAAAGACTACCTATCATTTCGAAGAAGAAGAGTTTTTCTCCCTTTATGGGTTTCCTCGTGAAAATCTGTCTCTGTGTATAACTTATGTGTGATTGATGCTCTTTACTTTTACTATCCATTTGTTGTATATTGTTGATGATCACTTGAATAAAAGATTAATAATATTTTAATAGACTTAAAATTGTTTAAGCTCAATTACAACTGATTCACCCCCCCCTCTCAGTTGTCTTAGTAATTTCAACAGTACCTTCTGACAGATGAGTAGGTTGTTCATGTTCTTACCAAACTAGGATGAAGTTCAAGTACTTCTGTGATAGACTTGGCATAGAAGAGAATGCCTCCCTCACTGAGAGAGAGAGTGTCGATGTTTGTATCTCCCTGAGACATTCTCCAGATCGTACTCCTCTGTGATTGAGTTGAGTTGATCTGTGAGGACACTTATCCGAGAAGGGATAAGTGGGTTTGGGATTATATCCAAATATCCCTTGTGGAGAGCACATGCGGACATGTCAAGGGAGTTTACATTAACGTCACACACTATGGGGAGTTGACCCTAGTGTTTCTAGAGGGAGTAGCCTCTAGAGGTCCACATGGGAGCGCCATGTGTGTAGACATTCTCCATATTGTACTCCTCTATGATTGAGTTGATTTGATCTGTGAGGACACTTATCCAAGAAGGGATAAGTGGGTTTGGGATTATATCCCAATGTCCCTTGTGGGGAGCACAAGAGGACACGTCCCTTGTGGAGAACACATGAGGACATGTCAAGGGAGTTGACCTTGACGTCACACACTATGGGGAGTTGACTCTAGTTTTCCTAAAGGGAGTAGCCTCTATAATTCTACATGGGAGTGCCATGTGTGACAGACCTTTTTCTACTATGGTGGTTGTGTATCACCGACGGATACTATGTGTCTCTGGAGAATAGTTGTGTGCTACTACAGTGGTTGTGTACCACTGGCAGTGAATGTGTGTCATTGGATAGTAGTTGTGTGCTAGTAGTTGATTATAGAGTAGTCAGTGGACTAATAGATGAAACATCATGGAAATATACCTCCCTAGATAAGAGGGAGTGTTGATGTTTGAACATCATACGTACCTTCTCCTAGATTGGGTTGCAGACCAAAGGAGATAGGATACATTTGTCATAATGGTTCACTTGTAGTAAATGGGCCTAGGCGTAGTCCTTCCTTTATCATGACAAGGAATAATATGGACTCGAGGTGCTTGAGGTGTTTTCCACGTCTCAACATCAAGATAAAATTTACTCATAGGTGTGTACCTATGGTGAATGACCCTGGTGTAGTCTTGCTATAGTCATGGTGATTTGAAAAAGAATGATAAAGATTGAAGATGCTAGGTGATATCACATGCGGACCTAGAGTGAACCTGATATTAGAGAGAGTTAGTTAGCTTAGAGGGAGAGCCACAAGGGAATTTTCACCTCGGTCTAGGTAGGAGAGAGACATCTCCTAAGACTAACAGACAAGTTTCATGAGTCTAGGGAAAAGTTTGTATACTTCAGAGACTAGCTTGGCATAATGCAAAATGTCTCCCTAGTTGAGAGGAAGTGTTGATGTTTAGACAACATCGGGAAGACATTCTCTTAGATTAATAATTAATACTATAATTATTGATTATTAAATAATATACATAATAAGTAAATGATAATAATAAATAGTTATTGATTATCCAAGGGACGAATCCTTTCATGGATGGTCACCCTATGTTCTCTATATATGGAACATTCATCATCAGTAATAATAAATCAATATCACATATTATCTCATATAGAAAAATCAACAAAAGGCGCCCCATTATCCAATTTAATAATTGAATTCTCATCCCTATATGAATGATAAATAACCTAAGATATATCCCACTCACCTTATCATAGGTCTTATCCAAATATGCTTTTATAATCAATGGTGGAATTTTCTTCCCCTTAATTATATGTGAGACTTCTTGTGTTGTTCCCACTACACCATGCATTTTCTTATTATGAATAAATCCAAACTATTATTCTAAACTATGTAAAAATCTAACCTCAAACACTTAAATTATGATTTCAGCCTCCAATAATACTAAAATTTTTATGCAGCAAAATACAAGCATTCTACAACAATTTATGAAAAGAAATACATTAACTAAGAAATATGAAAATAAAATAGTAGTGGAATAACCATGAATAGGAGACACATCACCACATTTGACACTAGTATTTTTCAGGGCAATGCCCCTGAAAAAAAAAAGACAAGGGGGAAACTAGTCAAGTAGATTTCTTGTTATTGAGCTTCTAGGGAAAATTATGAGTTTACAATAAAATTTAGAGAAACATTAAATACACAGTGCTTATCTCACTCTCCCATCACAATATTCTTCTTTAAAAAAATGCTAAAAATCAATCTTGAAAAATGTGCCTTGGTTGTATGACATGTACGACCTTGTATAGTCAGCAAAAACTCCAAACCCTCCTTAGAAATCATGTCTGAGAGCTGATGTATGGTACAGTAAATTGTTGTACATATTTCTCTTAGCAAAACTTCCTTGGAAATTGTGCCAAACTATTGTTGGATGATAGCCTCGATTTTTGTGCCTTCCTCTTTCTGTATGGCCAACTATAACTACTGTACGACCCCTTATGTAGAATTTGTATGAAAAAGATTAAATATTGTACTTTTCTCCTTCGAATGCATGCCTATCCCCTCCTAGGGATGTGTGCCAATTCCCTTATCAATTGCTCTTTTCATCATCTTAGAAACTCTCTTGGAAATTGTGCTTTTTCAACTTCCATCCAAGTTCTCCTCAAAAAGTGTGCCCCCCTCTCCAGTAATGCTTCTCTTATGAAATATTTAATGTGTAACTTCCCAAAACCCTAAATCTCAAGGGCTGAGATTCAATATTGATCATCAAGATCTTCTGACATGACTTACTCTTCTGTTGAGGTCAATTAAGTCACTTAAGTGACCCACACCCTCTTAAAGTCACTTTTACACATTAAAAAAATTCAAAATATCAACTTGAATTTATAAAATCACTTTATAAAAATACTTTATAAAGTCACTAGGGAGAAATATTCTCAGTCACTTCCACATGTTGGGCGTCGCCAATGCAAAAGTATCTCCAAGATACCAAATCTAACACTCCCTCTTAGCGAGGGTTGTACTTTTGGTACCTCTACCATAATTCATCTCCAGCTCCATCATCTCATTCGATGTTGTAGTTGCTCCCTTTGAACTAGAGGTCTCTACTCCCATTGCACCTACAGCCTCTGCTCCTACCTCCATTGATCTATGAACTAAATATATGCTCCTAGGAGTCTCCACACTCTCTTAAGAATCCATCTGTGTCAGCTCATACATTTTGGGTCCTCTAAGATTACTGGAAGAAGACTGAGCTTGTGGTATCAACTCTCTCTGCTATGCAACCTACCCACTCTATGAAATAGATTCTGAATCCATAAATCTACCGGATCCAATCAAAGGTTGTCCAAACAACCTATAGAACCTCTCATGCCTGACACCATGCAACAATGTCATTTTTAGAGTAGCTTCATTGGGATATAAAAACACATGTTCACTGGAGAATATAAATCCAAATCCATCAATATCCAAAGATGACACTGAGAGCAAGTTAATTTTCATATCTATAATAAACAACACCTAGGCTACCTCCAAAAAATATCTTGAATCTAGTTGGAATCTAACATTTCCAACTCCCTTCACTGCAAGTTGTGAGTCATCCCCACTATCCACAAAGAAATCTGAGTCTATTTATGAAAGACTAAGGAACACAAATCTCATTCCCATCATATGATGAGATGCACCACTTTCCATAAACAACACTTCAATTTCCTCAAACAATGGACAATGAATCCCTGAAGGACCATTCATCAAAGAAAATTCCTTCTCGAATTTCTCAGTGAAATCATCAACCTCAACCGATGCTAACACCTCTAGTTCTTGCTTCTTCTTCTTCTTGTTCAAACATTGACTAGCATAGTGGTCGGTCTTGTGACATGCAAATAATTTCACTTTGATCATGTCATTCTTATTCTCTTTTCTCTTTCCCACAAGAGAAATATACTTCTCGTCTGCACCACCCTTTTCCCTCGGCTGATCTCTACTATGAGATCCCTCCTGGATATCCTCTTGAGTAAAGTCATCCCACAATCTGCTCTAATATGGAAGTTTCTCTCTCCCCACCACACACTTCATGAAAAACTCCCACTCTTTGGTGAATCCCTTGAGGGATATGTGTTGTAAATATTGAGAGGGGGGGTTAATCAGTATTACCCTTTTTAAAACAATTAGAAATTACTTTGTTATTTTATTAATCGCCAAAATAGATTAAAAAATGGACTTGTATTTAAAATCAATTATATAAATATATTTAACATGAATTACAAAGTTTTATATAGAATAGTGAAGGACATGAATCCTTTTTAAAGCACCAACTCTAGGAGACACAAATCCCCTTAGGAAGCACCGACTCCCTTATTTTTAGGGAACCAACCCTAGGAAGCACCAACTCCCTTGTTTTTAGTGCACCAACCCTAGGAAGCACCAACTCCCTTCTATTTAGGGAACCAACCCTAGGAAGAACCAAATCCATTAATTCACACTTTACTTAGTAGAGGATTTGAATTATTTCATGCTCCTCCCTTCCACCCTCACTACATAAGTATCATGAGTTCCTCTTCTTGGACTCTGCTTCTACTTTTATCTTCTGATATGGACTACAAAGACACTTCTTCTTCACCATTCTTTCTTGATTATATAGTTTTCCAACTGGTGTGAGCGTTGAAGCATTGTGTCCCTTTGTTTGGACCATTGCACCTCTTCATTTAACAATAATAACATTTGTCTTTTAAATTAGAATTAATATCGCCCTTTTTTTTTTATTCATGCATTAACGTGAAAGATTTTCAATTTAGTAAGTGGGATTTTTCATAAATCAATCACATGTATGGATCGATTTCTTAATTCGATCTCATGCATTTTTGTTTTATTCTTAATATTCTATTGTGTCCTCAGTTCTCCAACATATAATATTTGATATTTTTTATTAGATTTCCAATGCGTTAGATGTGTTTGATCACTTGATATCAATCAGGCCAAATCCAGATTCTGTCTGGCTAAAATTTGCTTCCTGACAGAGGAAAAAGTCTTCCTTTGTATGTTAAATTTGCACAGATGCACTTTGAGGACCTCTATTCCATATGACCATAGGCGATGACTAAGTTCTTAGAGAAACGATTTCTTAATCACTTATAAATATTGATGATCGTGTTTTATTTGCATGTTTGAGATGGATAGTTCTCATTCACTTTAGGACTTCTCCCTTCATGATTCGGGTAGTTGTTGGTAGGAGAAACTAGATATCCCTGAAGGATATCTAGAGTGATGTAGCTTGCTGACGTCACTGTTTATGTGGCACTAGATGAGTGGTTGTGACGTGTCACCTTGATTCGTGAATTTTGTATACCTAAAGTGTGAACTATACCTTGATACTTGTCACTAGCCGATTGGTCCATTTGTCATATTTCTCTTCTGCCACATGTATTACTTCGTGGCTTCGGGATTTTTGGAAATTTTGTACCATCCTTCAATTATTTCTGAAGTGTCGAATTGATCTTCCACCATAGATTTTCAATTGTCCTGATCCTATGGCCTCTATTTATTATGGAACTTTGGGGTTCAAGAGTTCTTGGTACATATGAGTTGTTTATCGTTGGAGTAGGTCAAGCTTGGAGTTGACCACTTTATTTCTTAGTGCGCTATGACATTTTTCACTCCAGATCAATGGTTGACGGGATTTCCTGATCTAATGGTCGACGAGAGTCCGTGACTCTTGGGCTTCAGCCTTCATGTGAACTTACCTATTTTAGACTCCTTTTTCGAACGAGTGGTCAGTTTTGGAGTTGACCATCTTCTTTCCTTTAGTGTGATATCATGGTTCCAATATTTTCATTCCAGATCAATGGTTGATGACAGTTCATGACTTCATGGCTTCGGCCTTTTGGTAAACTTACCTGCTCTAGGCTTCTTTTCACCAGAGTGTTCAACATTGTAGTTGACCACATGATCCAACGACTTGTGTTTCTCCTGAGGAGATATTATATCAACAGTATGCCTGAGTTCTTTTAATCTGAGACTCCGAGATATTGTGGATTACACTTTCCTTCCACTAAACACGTTTAGATGGTCGAGAATTCATCTGAAGTCCCTCCTTGACATAATGACTAGAAATATCATCTGAATTTCCTGATTCAAATCTAACGGTTGACATTTATTCTTTACCAACCTCTGACTTCACCTTGATCTAACGAGCCTGGATTGTCTTGAAATAAGAATGAACGACTCTTGTGCGTCATCTCTTTTAAGCTTGAATTAATGTTCTTCCTTTTGAGATTTGAATTTATACTGGATTCTTTTGCACCATGTTGACATCAATGAAAATATCATACCACTATGTCCAACATTCTCCCCCTTTGGAATTGATGGAAACCTTTTCTTTGAAAATGTTTTTATTTTTGCTACATATCAATTTCCTCCCCCTTTGATAGCAATGATAGAGGGGATCTTTCTTGACTTCCCCTATGGAAATTCTCCCCGTGACCATGTGCCCCTTTTCTTCTGATACAATTTTTATGGTTTTAATGAGGTCTGTGGATTCCCAATTTATGTCAAATATTTTCAAAATTACTCCTGGGAAAATGTTTTGTGAATATGTCTCCAATTTGTTCTTTGGTTTTTGTTGCCTTCCTTATACACACTTTCAAACGTGAGCCAATTCCTATTCACTTAGCATGTCCTTGGAGGCACAATGCCTAGGTTCAAAGCCCACACTGTCACTTTGGCTTGAACCTCTTCCGTCTAGGCTTACTCCTAGAGAAGCCAAGGGGGGTACACCCTAGTTTCTAGATAAGATTTAGAGTTTAGAGTTTAAGTTCTAGGAGTTGATTTTAATTATTTAAGTTTTGGGGGGAGTCTAACCTATGATGCAAAGGAAACAATGCAAGATGCAAGATTTAGTATGTAAAGCAAGCCTTTCCCTAGGTCAACTAAGACTAGTGCCTAAGGTTGGGCAAGGGGTCAACTAATGTGTAAGGGTGTTCAATTACAAGTAAGATTACAAAAAATATCAAGATACACTTATGCTACAACAAGGTTAGATACTTACAAATAAAGAATGCTAGATACACAAGGTTACAATATAACAAGCTAACCATATTTGCTTAAATGTGCAGAAAGTTAGATACAATCAAGATGTGAGCACCATCAACATATTAAGCCTAAGCATTCCCCAATAACACTTACTCTATTGGATTACTCCTCAATGGCAACATCAACACTCAAAAATCACAAGGACACTTAGAAGATTTGAAAGCTTTAAACACAAGTGTTCCACAATAATTAAGGCACTTAGTTAATTAACCACAAAGAATTACTTGTATATGAGATTGGAAGATTATAGTTTCAAGTGTTTAATCTTAAGATATGTCAATTTTAACCAAGATTGTTGATTTATTAGTGAGTTAAGGGTTTTAAGATTTGAAAGATTTTAATTACCCTAACTAAGTGTTTGACCAAAAACCTCCTCCCCCAATTACCAAATGGCTATTGGATGCTCAAGAATTTAGGGAATGCGGCCTACCCTAGCTTCACAGGTCAACCCTAATGAACCGAGTACTCCCAGAAAAGACGTCGTGTGCCGTGAGACCATCCTTGGACTAGCACTTTCCATTGCCTTCCTCAATCCCTGTTTTAGATGGCGAAGATGGTGGTTTTAGGTACCGTATTAAGTCTATTAAGTTTATATATCAATTGGTTAACTTTTTAGGTGTATTAGAGAGTGTTTTAATGACTTTAAGTTGCCTTAAAAAGGTGATTTTATGTCAAAAACGAAACTTTATGCAGCTTATAAAGATGTGTTGTTAAGCATGAGAGTTAAGCACAATAACACATGTAAAGCATGTAAATATAGAGCTGAAATAAAGCTTTAATGCATCACCATTAGTTAAGCCTCAACATGAAAAGATTGTAAAGAATTGTAATGGACAAGGGCAAGAACAAGTTGCCAAAGAAAAAGAGAGAAACTCAAGCTTATTACCACTTATCTTATGATTGTCAAAGCATTAAGAGAGAATGCTAAGTGTGAAGAATAAAGCTCAAGATTTAGATGTGTGCCTACACTATCAACATATCCAACAACACATTAACTTAAGTGATGAAAAATGGCCTTAAGTATGAGATAGCATGAAAAAGAGTGTTACCTATTATACCATCAATGCATTAAACCATTTAGTGTTGGATTAGAGCATGTAAAATGAAATAGATCTTGATATAGCTTAGAACATGCAAGTAATTTGTGCCCCAAGGGCCTAGGCTAAAGATTAATGTGTGAATGAGATATAGATCTAGAATATTTTAACCATCAAAGAATTAGGAAATCAATAACATATTATTTATCATAGCCTTATGATTTTGGGGATGTCTCTCCCAAGGTGTAGGCAATTATTAAGATGAGAAAAGATTGAAAGAGAAAGAGCAAGACAAAACAACTATCAACAACTAAATCACTTGCTAACCCCATGTCCTAGGTTAGGGAGATGACTTGAAATGGAAAAAATTTAAAATAAACCTAATCCTAAGCTCACACGTGGGAGATAGGCCATACCAATTCTCCTCCCAAGCTATGAGCCACTAAAAAATGACTAGAAATGAATGGATCTATGCACAAGAAGCTAGAAAAGTGAAGAGAAAGGTTGAGACTTGCTACCCACTTGAAGAGAAGGGTCTTGGAGTGTTGTGTGGCTGATTTTGGGCAACATAACCCCCTCAAATTGATAATATCTTGCAAAAACCAACAAGCTATACTTGCTGGAAAAGCTACACACAACAATATAGATGAAGAAAAAAATATGTTTTTAGGGCAGAAATTTTTCACATAAATTTTTTATGAAAAAAATAGATTAAGATGACCAATCTATGATGTTAAGCTAGCTGAAATATTTTGTGAAATGGACAGCAAGAAAATAATGAGTAAAGAAGGAGAAAAGAAGGAGTTTGAGTGAGTTTTGAGGGAGGACTCTTTCTTGAGGCAATCCCAACAAAACCCTAGAAGCAAACCTGCAAAACTTGACAAGATATGATGCATACAAGAATATAATATGGCTGAATATACTAACAAAATGAAATACGTGCACCCTATTAGCAAACCCACATATATAGATCAACAATAATACTAGTTGTTAGATCTACCCAAGTAAAACACTTTAACCAAGAACCTACTCTATGCAACCATAATGCCAAATTCACAATATTACCTCATGTGTAAGCAAGAAACAAGAATACTCATTACTCTTCCAATATCCTCCAAAGATTCTCTTTATTACTCAACAATAGATCTTGGAGAAATACTTGCTCCAAAACCCTCAAGAGAAAAAGAATGGATGCAAGATGGACAAGAAGGAGAGAGGGATGTGGTGAAAATCAAGTAGCATAACAATAGCTCAAGATATGGTGAGGAAGAAGTGAGGAGAGGGATCTATTTATACTTGGACAGGAAAACCTACCTCTCTTGGATCAATGCCAAGTGTCCACCACCAAGAACAAGATGAGATCCCAAGGAGGGGGGCACAACTCTAGGGTTTTGGCTAGGGTTTGTGAGTGGGAGGTGAGTTTTATGGTGTTGGGATCAATAAAAGGGTGACCTGGAGGTCTAGGGAGGGTGCATTACTATGTGGAGGGGCACCCATCTCAATAAAAACAATTTTCTAGGGTTTTTCCATGAAGGGGGGTGCAAGGGTTTGAGAGGGTGAAGTGAATGAGGGGTTATAAAAGGTTGGAAAAGGTTGGGTTTGGTAGGTTTAGGTTAGGAAACATCTCTCTTGTGTTTTTCCATCTTTACATCACCCTTTTAACTCAAAAATACAAAAATACATTTTTTCTATGTCATGAACTAGAAATTAAAATTGTTGTTTTTGACTGACTAAGACTCCTGGTGGACAAACACATAGCAAAAGTTGTCTGATTGAGCTGAAACTTGGTACAAGGGTGTAGGGGGTCTCATTCCATTTATTTTGAGCACAAATACCCCTATCAAAAGTCCAAGGACCTAGTTTTTACATTTTTTGCTAAAAAATAATTAATTAATTAAATAATTAAACCTCCAAACTTGGGGAAATTTAATTAAAAAATAATTAATTAAGAACAATTAATCTAGACTCGACGAAATTCCGTGAAACATTATAAGATGTCATACATGGTCATTTAAATCATTCCTAAACAATAGTTACCATAGGAGAAGCCCATTAGAACACCTTTCACCACTTTGGAGGAATTATTGTAGGTGTGAGGGAAAAACTCAAGGGAAATCAATAAGGCTAAAAAGCCCAATTGATAACCTGAGGATAAAAAAACCTCGGTGAAAGTAACTCTCCCAATGAACCCATCCCAAGGTAACTTACCTAACTATTACCAATGCAGACCTATTACATTATTAACCCACGTAGGGTTGTTGAAATTCCATTTACAAAAAGAAGTGTTGGGGCCAAAAATGCCCTGTAGAACCCAATAATATTTGACAAATGAGCATCTGATGATGCATCTCTTCATGGAAAATGAAGTTGACCCCCTAGTTGGATAGAAGGTAAACAACTGGCTCCACATGGGGATGTGTGTTTGATCTTCTCAAATGGGATGGAGAGCATACGAGAATCCAACACATACAAAATAGAGTGCTCACCAATATCCAACATAAGCATACATATATACAATGAAATAAATAAATTCTATAAACAACATCTACATAATGAAATAACTAAAGTACAACATAGATAATTTTACAAAATGAAATCTATGATACATAAATAATTCTAAGTACATATTGACATAATCAATGAAATAATACAAAATTGAAATACAAGGAGAAAGGTTAGAGATACGTTACAGAGGGTGTCCCTTTGGACACCAAGTTTCTCATCATTTGAAGAAAATCTTGAGCTGCTTCCCATTCCTTGGAATTTTTATGGGCTCACCATCCAAATGACTAAGATGAAAAGAGTTAGGACTTGTTGTTTCTCTGATCAAATATGGACCCAACCACAAGCTGTCAAATTTGCCATGTTTTCTAGGTTTCTCTTTGCCTTTATCCCATAACAAAACTGTAACCACAATCATGAAATCCCTCTGTCTGGCTGACCTGTCGAAAGCCTTCTTTACCTTACTCTAATTTCTACAATTTTGATCATAAGCCTTTCGTCCGATTTCATCCAATTTGATTACTTGATTGACCCTATTCTAAACTACATCCTACTCTATGGAAATATCCTCAACTGACCCATAAGTAGGAAGTCTAAGGTGCACTTGCAACCTAGCCTCCAAGCCATAAACTAACTCAAAAGGAATCTTTCCAGTTGCTACTTTCTTTGTTATTCTGTCAGCCCATAATGCATGTTTGATTTTACTATCCCAAGATCTTTTGTTTTCACCGACTATCTTCTTAACTATGGTCATTATGTTTTTATTACTTGATTTTGTTTGACCATTTCCCTGGGGATAGTAATTTGATGCATGAGATAAGATAATACCATACTTGAAAGAAAAAGATGATATCTCAGCTGAACAAAAGGCCTTAGCATTATCTATCACTATCTTTGATGGGACCCCAAATCTAGTTATGATTCTGTCTTCTAGGAAATCCATCACAACTTTTTCAGTTGTTGACTTTGTAGGAATGGCCTCAACCCACTTTGTAAAGTAATTTGTTGCTGTGATAACCCATGAATAACCATTACTTGAATTATCATTAACTTCCCAATGAATTCCAAACCCCACTGCTGAAAAGGTGCTTCAACCACCACTGGTCATAAAGGGAGTGCTTCTAACTTCTGCTCTCCTGTGAAAAGATGACATGGCTCACATTTCTGAACAAACTGGTGTACATCTGAAAATATCATGGGCCAATAATATCTTGCCCTAAGGCTCTTGTGGGTATTATTTTTAGCAGCAAAATGTCCACCACAAAATCCTCCATGGAATTCATCTATTAGTTTCTTTGACTCAATGTCATCCACACTTCTAAGGATAACCCCATCAAGATTCTTCCATCCTAATCCATATCTAGTAAGGACATACTTAGAAGATTTTAACCTTAAATCCCTTTTTTTGTGTCAGACTAGATGGCTTGGACAAGTTAGATTCTTAAGATATAAGATAATGTTTGTATACTGTTATCCCCATCTTCTAGGGATAACTAGGAGATCATGTCTCGAGGCCCACAAAGTCCTAGACATGGAGTACCGAGAGAAGGATTGACCTGAGCATGGCCCTGGAGGGCCCATCCTTCTTCTTCTTTGCCAGACTTGTCCTATTAGCAGATACAGCTTCCATCACCATCGGCTTGGACTTGCATCAGAGAAGACTCTTGCTCCATGAGGTAATTTGTCCAAGGTATCATGGTATGTGTCATGTTTGATCATTATAACTTTCTTATATATGCGTCAGTTTCCTTACATTTCTGACAACTTCTTGGATCTTACACTAATACACTTGACCATTGTTTGGGGGATTAACGGGGTGCACTAGCAAGCTTGTATTTATGGGTTTTAGTTAGCCACCAGGGGGGATTTGCAGAGCCATTGTCCGCTCCCACCATTATATCACTTTACATCTTATCTCCCATACATCCATCCCATTCCCCTAGTCCGTCCATTAGGATGACCTTTGAGGGTTACACTTTGTCTTGTGGGAAGAAGGGGCTAAAGGCCCAGGGGGTAAAAGTAGTTGGTAAAAGATAAAATCCATAGGAAATAAAACCTAGAGATGCTTCGCCCAAGGATCCCCGAGAAGGCAATAAAAGGCCTCTCGATAAGAAACAAAAGGGACCCGAAGAAAATAACAAAAAACAAGACCTAACCAAGAGGATGGGAGATCTCATCACAAGCTGACCCATTATGTTCATAGGTATCTAGCAGTATGACATTGCCATTATCTGGTCACCACGCCAGGGCAATGACCTTTGGTCGCATGGACAAGGGAAAGGGGGTCTCATCACGAGCCAGCCTTATCATTTCTGTGAAAATACCAATGGGTAACACTGTCAGCTCCGGTCACCATGCCAAGGCAGTGTCCTCTAGTCAAACCTTGAATTAAAAAGAAAGAAAAGCAATAAATAAAGAATAAAGGCAATAAAGGGGCTTGGAAAAAGTGCATCCATGACGGGTACAACTCACCTCCTACAAAGGCACCCATGGACTATACCTACCCCTGGTCTTCACTATGACTGGACATCCCTAAACCATATCACTTCATGTACATGGCTTGAATGATCTTCTGTGGAAACTTTCCTTTTCCTGTGGATACTGGCCCAACAGGTTATTCTGTCTATTTCTTCAACTTTGTATAGTAGATCAGTGTAACGTCTTTGAACTATTAGATGATATGATAGGGATTTTATGCATGTATTTGATAAATTTAATGATGAAACATGATTGACATTGCTATGATCTCGAGGACTGATGAGCCCATGGAGGACATAGTTTTTGATGTGCAGGACCATACCCGATGGACAGGTACCAGTGGACTGGTACACATGGGGATATGATTAGCTTGGACCTCCATGAGGTTGAGGAGACCATCAGATGGTTGCTGAGATGGTAGAGACAGGACAACATTATGATGAGCCATTGCACGAGAAGAAGGAAGGACGTTCTACCCAGGACACTTTGGCATAGCCTGACCTAGGGGGAATCACCCACTGCAGATGGAACATTTGTCTTTGATGGACATGACGTCACCCGTGAGAGCTGGACGTTGTCTGGAGCATGTGGCAGTGTGATGAGGTCATTTGGCACATGTGGTAGCTTGGAGGAGCCCTAGAAGGGCCAACGTTTGGTTTCTGGATGCTGTATTTGCCCAAAAAGGGCCAACGTCTCCCTCAAAGGGGCTTGACGTCCCTCTTTTTGCTCATATTATGACATTTTCTAGCAGTTAATGTA
>ML777098.1:67793-112998 GCA_009831015.1 Picea engelmannii
ACATTGATAGGGCAGAGAATTTCATTGAACAAATTCAGTCGATACATCAAGTGGTGCAAGAGCAGTTGGAAAAGAGTCAGGCCAAGTACAAGACGAGACATGACAAGCATCGTGTTGATCACAGTTTCCAAGTTGGAGATGAAGTTTGGATTTACATAAGCAAGGAGAGGCTTAAAGGAGAAGGTAAAAAGTTGAAACCGATTTGATATGGTCCTTTCAAGATTGTCGAAAAGATTGGTAACAATGCTTTTCGTTTAGATTTTCCTCCTTATATGCAGAAGTATGCAGTTGTTAATGTTGAGAATTTGAAGTTGTATGAGCCTCCATTGATTGATGATCAAGGAGAGCATGTTCAGATTCCTTCCATAGATGATTTTTCTCCAGAGTATCTAACAGAACTATAGGAAGACACTATCCTTGACAGGAGAATGCGAACTTAAAAATGAGGAAATGTGGAGTATCTTCGAGTTGGTCTTAAAGGGACGAATCCAAGCAAGGCCAAGTGGATTGAGGTTGGAAGGGTGAGGGAACTTTACCCTCATCTTCACATAGACTGAAAATAGTCTTTTGGAGGTCCAAAAGCTTCCCAATGGGGAGGTGTGATCAGGGGATCAAATTTTGCTCAAATATTCAAAGTGCTTGGAATCACTTCAAACCAGATGAAAGTGTAGGCCTCATCATTGAGAACCCAATGCAACTCGTTTCGTCTCAAACGGATGTCGGGAGTGAGAGATATTGCAATATGTTCATCAAGTCAAACAGGCAAAAAAAATTGGTGTTGACTGTACAGTCCGAACAGGTTGACGTGGCAGAGCCATACGACTGTACATGTGGTGACGTGGCAAGAATATGATGGTTGAAAGTTGGTCAAATCGAACTGTGACACATGGCATCTCGTTGGTTTATGGTAAGGTGCCACGTGGCCCAATCATGGACTGCCACATGGCACCCCTTTATTGGCTTTCGGTTTGTATGTAAAATTATTAGAGTCCGTGGGGTTCGACCCCCGGACCTCCCCAATGCATAGCTTTCACAAAATCCGATTGACCAATGGGTTACACATTATGCCTTATAATATGTATGAGTTTTATTGTATTTGAATTCAAGTTTGTAACCGTTGGCAGGGGGGTCGGGCCGGGGCTTAGCCCTGGCCCGCGGTCATTTGATTACATATATGACCATACCATATATGGTATAGTTCGACAGTTGGTTGGCGCAGGAATTATAATACATAGCCCGTGGTTCTATGTTATATGCCATATGCCCACGACCGGAGCGGGAGTTAATGTGGTTGGAACAGTTGTAACTGTTTGGCCATTTTTGCCTATACGCGCGGTCATATGACTCCTATGTGCCCAGGTGCTAGGCGATTAGGGGCTAGCGCGCCCTTAACCATCCTACGGTTTGCACCATTGGCACGATTTCTTCCAGTGCTGGGTTTTCATGCTATTTATTGCGTGTGTGCCAGGTTCATTAAAAGAGGGTGTGTTTTGTAGATGCAGAGACAGCAAGCTTGAAGGGGAGACTTCCAGGAGGCCTAACTTCTTCATTTTTCGACCGATTGAGGTGCCAAAAGAGCCCAGATAGGGGTTTTGGGACACTCTGAAGCCATTGGAGTAGTCGGTTTGTCAGTTTGAGCATTATAAGACATGTTTTTGAGCACTTTTGAGCAATTAATAATAATGATCGATTGGAAGCTGGACCAGGAGATATAGCGCAAGAGAGGGGTGAACTCCTTTATCAATTGCTGTGTTTATGTGCTTATGTTCATTGATTGTGCTGTTGTCTATGTGTATTTTGCATAAGTAATCCCTTAATCTATGTGTTGCAAACTGATCCATTTGTTTTAAACACATAACATTTACATTGCAATAATTTCAAGTATTTCAAGTCTTCTTCATTTTTAGATCAATGACAAAAGTATGAGATAGCATGAAAGAGAGTGTTACCTATTATACCATCAATGCATTAAACCATTTAGTGTTGGATTAGAGCATGTAAAATGAAATAGATCTTGAGATAGCTTAGAACATGCAAGTAATTTGTGCCCCAAGGGCCTAGGCTAAATATTAATGTGTGAATGAGATCTAAATCTAGAATATTTTAACCATCAAAGCTTTAAGAAATCAATAACACATTATTTATCCAAGCCTTATGATTTTGGGGATGTGTCTCCCAAGGTGTAGGCAATTATTAAGATGAGAAAAGCTTGAAAGAGAAAGAGCAAACAACAACAACTATCAACAACTAAATCACTTGCTAACCCCACATATTAGCTTAGGGAGATGACTTGAAATGAAAAAACTTTAAAATAAACCTAACCCTAATGTCACACGTGGGAGGTAGGTCATACCAATTCTCCTCCCAAGCTATGAGCCACTAAAAAATGACTAGAAATGAATGGATCTATGCACAAGAATCTAGAAAAGTCAAGAGAAAGGTTGGGACTTGTTACCCACTTGAAGAGAAGGGTCTTGGAATGTTGTGTGGCTGATTTTTGGAAACATAAACCCCTCAACCTGATAAGAACCTATTAGCAATATTTCTTGTAGCAGGGGGCGAAGTGCGAAGGAATGGGTTAAAAACCCACTTATCCTAAGTCCAGGATGTGAAATGCGCCCATGGTAAGTAGCAAGCAGATCCGGACGGTAGGCATCTGCGCGCCTTGATCAACGACGTACATAGGATTCAGGACCCCCCCCGCCTTTCTACCTTTAAGCGGAGGGGGGGGGTCCGGAATCTGGGGCGCATCTATCCAATGACCAAGATCACAACGCCCGGATCAACGGTGCACGAGACGATTTCGGACCCCCCCCACCTTTCTACCTTTAAGAAGAGAGGGGGGGGGGTCCAGAATACGAGGTGTATCTTTCTGACGGCTGCGATTCGAGAGCCCAGATCAACGGCGCTCAGGTGATCCAGACTCCCGCTGCCTTTCCTCATTTAACCCTGTGGTCCCCTTCCCCGTCGTGTCACCTTTTACGCCTTTTCACTCCTTGCCACCTATTTCCCACCTGGCCACGTGGAAGGGTCCTTTCCCTTTAACCTCTCCTCTTTCCGTCCATATGGTCCATCACACACCTCAACGTCCGCTCATTATCCGCCGCATGTCTCGCTCCCTTCCATGACAGCCTTTCGCTACCGCTCCCTTCCTTAGACCCTTTTATCTTCTACCACCTCACCACCTCTCTTCTCACCCTCACAGTGTTGGCACCATCACCTCCCTTTCCCCCTTCCACGTCAAGCGTGCCAGTTCCTCCACGCCTTATCCATCAGACTGTCCAACTGTTCCAAGTGGCAGCGTGGGGGGTCTTCCACGTCCCATAGGGCAGGGTTGACCGAGGCCATCCTCAATCCCGATGAAGCAGTTATTGAAGCGGTTTGTGGTTGTTAGACATTGCCTCCGCCATAATTGGAAAGAACGACAATGAATTAAAGGCACGTCGATTCGCCGTTGGAACTGTCAAGAGTTAGATTGCGTCTGACATAAGTTGCACGATATTTTAGATGTTGACTGTCAGAAGCCATGCAGATGCAAATATTTCAATGCAATGTCTCGATTCCACTGTTGTTGTTGTTCTGAGTATATGAAGTCGTTTTCACCATTTTTGTATCTATCGATGGTAGAGCTAAGCTCCTGACTGTAAAGTTTCAGTAAACATTCTAGTTATCTGGGTTGTGTATCTGTGTTTGAGATTTCTTGTTTTATGACAAAGAGTTCTCCTTTTCCATCTATGTTCTCATCTTATATCAGAGAGTTCATGATCGAATGATTTGCGTGGATTGTTGCAGTTATGTTATGATAAAGGATTTGTTGTGACATTATTGTATTCTCTGGTCTTCTATGTTTGAATGTAAGAGGATCTTGTGTTCGACTACTTTCTTCTCCAGTCTGTTACAAACCTGATGTTTATGATAGACCTTCACACTTTTCTCATGCAAGCCTTCCCCCTACTCACCCTCGCTACGACTCACTGTTTGAAGTTTATCTAAGACCTCACTTGCCCGTGCACGCCTGGCCTAGTTTCTGAGTTGAGACGATATTGTTCTGAGTTTGCTTCCATTTGATCACCCCTTATAAACGAATCGTGACATTAAACTGATGGGTGTCAGGGTCTGCTCCTGCAGGCAATCCAGGAGTGACTTCTGACGCTAACATTTCTGGCGCCGTTGCCGGGGACAAAGTTGAAGATTTTCCCTGGGCAGAACGACATTGAGCCTCTGATTCTGAAGCTACATCAGACATCAGAGCCCTTAAAGATTGCTACTGTGCACCTGGTGACTCCACTGTGGAGACTCCATTGTTTCCACATCATTGTTTCAGCTGTGACTACTGTTAGCACACTTGAAAGCTGACCCTAAGGAGCTTTTTCGAGAAGGTTTCAGTAGCTGCTTTCTTAGCTTGAGAAGCTTCCTGGGGTAACGACAATGTTAAGATTTGGCCTTTGATGGTGAACAAGGACCAGACACACTTGAGGCTGCTCATCTTTCACCTGGCGAATCCATGATTCGAGGATCAATTGGAGACTCCATTGGTTTAATATGGAGAAAATCCTTGCTCGCAGGTTTGCTCCTTTTAATTTTTCTACTATTCCTGGTTTTCCTAATGTTGTCCCATCTATGGATGAATGGGGTGATTATTTGCCCATATTTGGAAAGTGTGAAGAGGACAACCCTGCTCAGCACCTCAATGAGTTTCATGAACTCATGTGTCAGTGGGAGATACATCATGAGGATGTGTTACTGAAGATGTTCATGTTCTCGTTAGCAGGGGATGCGCGTAAATGGTACCGTTCTTTACCCCCTGCTATCATTTCTTCACTCCATATATTCCATGCAGCTTTCACCGCCTATTGTCAGAGGCTGTATCCCCCTGAGTTAACTTGTCATAATTTTTGTGAGGGATACCACAACTCTATACAAGAGAAAGTTGTTTCTGACGTAAGCTGTGGGGAGGATCCTGATGACTTGGACCAGAACTCAGTCCTTTCTCCTCCCCATTCATCTGCATCCAAGGTAGGTTGTGAAAGTGATGAAGTTCCCAGGGAGGAGGATGGCGCCCTGAGTAAGCTGATAGAGCAGGTGAAATATCTCTCTGCCCAACTAGAAGGGTTGAAATATGAAGACTGTGCAGAGGATTTTCCAGTCCTTGAGGTAGACGCTCTGAGCAACGCTTTTGAAGAAATTGTCGAAGATTCATTAGATGAGTTAGCATTTTCCCCCAATGAGCTTGCTGTCTCAGATCAAAGCCATGAAGAGGTAGTTGTGGAAGAGGATTGCTCTCTTTTCCTTCGCAAGATCTCCCACGATGTGTTTACATTCGGGGTCGAAACGGAGGAGCGAGGGATAGTTCCATTTCTGCAAGTTGGTGAAGCTTTGTTCCCCCCCAACTTTGATGATTATATGGAAGAGGAGCAGCAGAGCCCGATATCACCTTTTGCTTGTTAGAGCAGTTAGACCACTTATGACAGTTACGAATCAGAGTCTGAGCTCGATATGCTGGATTTCCACGAGCAGGTCGCAGAGCCTTATCCTCTGCTCGCTAAAGAAAACTACCACGAGGAAAAGAGTACGTGTGAGAAGCCAAAAGCAGTGGGTCCCACTATCCCTGAAGTGGATATTTTTTATGGGATCACCATCATAGAGGAGAATCATAGAGATAAGGGTTATCCCCTCTTTGATGAATATTATAGTGATGATGAGCAGCAAGCTTATCCTACATTCGATCACTATAAAGATACTGAAGAGCCAGTCAGCAAGCAAAATCACCCCATGGTCCCTATTTATGATGAATATGAATTGGACCTGGAGGAGAGCCAGCCAGAAGAGGCACCAGAAGAACCAGAGCAGCAGTCGAAGATGCAGTTTACAGACTGTACAGAGCCAGTCAGCGAGCAGCCACCACTTGAGATTAGCGGGCCTACTCCAGTTATTCACCCGCCTGTGGATATCAGAGACATTCGGCCACATGTGAATAGCTGTGTAGTAGAAGAGGCTGTATTTCGCCGATTCCTTGGAAATGGCCACTCATTCGCTGACCCTGTCAACAAATACATGGAGTGGCATTTATCCTATGCCTCGGAGCCGCCCTATTTCATCTCAACTCCAGCCTATAAGGAGGAGTTGATGAGTGTAACCATTCTGCTGTCGCGGCTACACCATCTGCTGATGATTATTGACAGAAGCAAGGAGCTTCTATCCAGAAAGCTGCTTGAATGGCTATGGTGGAAATTTGCTTTCACCTAGCCCCGTCTAAAGTGTTTTATTAGTTTAGGATTGTATATAAATAAGCTCCTTTCAGCACGTATCTTTAGTTTGTTACTTTTATTTTTCGGCCTGTATTTTCAGCAACGGGATATATTGAGCATGACTCCATAGCCCAACAGCAAGGCACTGAAACTGCAGAAAGTGTTCTTAGAGCATCACAGGGACGACTCTATCCCCCATGGAGCCAAATGTTAGCGATATTTCTTGTAGCAGGGGGCGAAGTGCGAAGGAATGGGTTAAAAACCCACTTATCCTAAGTCCAAGATGTGAAATGCGCTCGCGGTAAGAAGCAAGCAGATCCGAACGGTAGGCATCCATGTGCCCAGATCAACAGCGTACATAGGATTCCAGACCCCCCCCACCTTTCTACCTTTAAGCGGAGGGGGGGGTCCGGAATCCGGGGTGCATCTATCCAACGGCCAAGATCACAGCGCCCGGATCAACGGCGCGTGAGACGATTCCAGACCCCCCTCACCTTTCTACCTTTAAGCAGAGGGGGGGGTCCGGAATACGGGGTGTACCTTTCTGACGGCTGCGATTGGAGAGCCCAGATCAATGGCGCTCAGGTGACCCAGACTCCTGCTACCTTTCCTCATTTAACCCTATGGGCCCCTTCCCCATCGTGTTTCCTTTTACACCTTTTCCCTCCTTGCCACCTATTTCCCACCTGGCCACGTGGCAGGGTCCTTTCCCTTTAACCTCTCCTCTTTTCGTCCATATGGTCCATCACACACCTCAACGTCCGCTCATTATCCACCGCATGTCTCGCTCCCTTCCATGACAGCCTTTCACTACCTCTCCCTTCCTTAGACCCTTTTATCTTCTACCACCTCACCACCTCTCTTCTCACCCTCACAGTGTTGGTGCCATCACCTCCCTTTCCCCCTTCCATGTTAAGCGTGCCAGTTCCTCCACACCTTATCCATCAGACTGTCAAACTGTTCCAAGTGGCAGCGTGGGGGGTCTTCTACGTCCCAGAGGGCAGGGTTGACCGAGGCCATCCTCAATCCCGATGAAGCAGTTATTGAAGCGGTTGGTAGTTGTTAGACATCGCCTCCACCATAATGGGAAAGCACGGCAATGAATTAAAGGCACGTCGATTCGCCGTTGGAACTGTCAAGAGTTAGATTGCGTCTGACATAAGTTGCATGATCTTTCAGATGTTGACTGTCAGAAGCCATGCAGACAAAAAGATTTCAATGCAATGTCTCGATTCCACTATTGTTGTTGTTTTGAGTATATGAAGGCATTTTCGCCATTTTTGTATCTATCGATGGTAGAGCTAAGCTCTCGACTATAAAGTTTCAGTAAACATTCTAGTTATCTGGGTTGTGTATCCGTGTTTGAGATTTCTTGTTTTATGACAAACAGTTCTCCTTTTCCATCTATGTTCTCATCTTATATCAGAGAGTTCATGATAGAATTATTCACGTGGATTGTTGCAGTTATGTTATGATAAAGGATTTGTTGTGACATTATTGTATTCTCTGGTCTTCTGTGTTTGAATGTAAGAGGATCTTGCGTTCGAATGCTTTCTGCTCCAGTTTGTTACAAACCTGATGTTTATGATATACCTTCACACTTTTCTCATGCAAGTCTTCCCCCTACTCACGCTCACTATGACTCACTATTTGAAGTTTATCTAAGACCTCACTCGCTCGTGCACGCCTGGCCTAGTTTCTGAGTTGAGATGATATTGTTCCGAGTTTTCTTCCATTTGATCACCCCTTATAAATGAATCATGACATTAAACTGATGGGTGTCAGGCTCTGCTCCTGCAGGCAATCCAGGAGTGACTTCTGACGCTAACAGAACCTGCAAAAACCAACAAGTTATAGTTGCTGGAAAAGCTACACACAACAATATAGATGAAGAAACAATTATATTTTTAGGGAAGAAATTTTTCACATAAAATTTTTATGAAAAAAATAGATTAAGATGACCAATCTATGATGTTAATCTAGATGAAATATTATGTGAAATGGACAACAAGAAAATAATGAGTAAAGAAGGATAAAAGAAGGAGTTTGAGTGAGCTTTGAGGGAGGACTCTTTCTTGAGGCAATTCCAACAAAACCCTAGAAGCAAACCTGCAAAACTTGACAAGATATGATGCATACAAGAAGATAATATGGCTGAATATGCTAACATAATGAAATACTTTCACCCTATTAGCAAACCCACATATATAGATCAACAATAATACTAGTTGTTAGATCTACCCAAGTAAAACACTTTACCCAAGAACCAACTCTATGCAACCATAATGCCAAATTCACAATATTACCTCTTGTGTAAGCAAGAAACAAGAATACTCATTGCTCTTCCAATATCCTCCAAAGCTTCTCTTTATTACTCAACAATAGATCTTGGAGAAATACTTTCTCCAAAACCCTCAAGAGAAAAAGAATGGATGCAAGATGGACAAGAAGGAGAGAGGGATGTGGTGAAAATCAAGTAGCATAACAATAGCTAAAGATATGGTGAGGAAGAAGTGAGGGGAGGGATCTATTTATACTTGGAGAGGAAAACCTACCACTCTTGTATCAATTCCAAGTGTCCACCACCAAGCACAAGATGAGATCCCAAGGAGGGGGGCACAACTCTAGGGTTTTGACTAGGGATTGTGAGTGGGAGGTGAGTTGTATGGTGTTGGGATCAAGCAAAGGGTGACGTGGAGATCTAGGGAGGGCACATTACTAGGTGGAGGGGCCCCTATCTCAATAAAACCGATTTTCTAGGGTTTTTCCATGAAGGCTGGCTTAACTTCCCCTAGGGAGGCACAAGGGTTTGAGAGGGTGAAGTGAATGAGGGGTTATAAAAGGTTGGAAAAGGTTGGGTTGGGTAGGTTTAGGTTAGGAAATATCTCTCTTGTCTTTTTCCATCTTTACATCACCCTTTTAACTCAAAAATAAAAAAAATACTTTTTTGCTATGTCATGACCTAACAATTAAAATTGTTGTTTTTACTAACTAAGACTCCTGGTGGACAAACACATAGAAAAAGTTGTCCGACTGAGGTGAAACTTGGTCCAAGGGTGTAGGGGGTCTCATTCCATTTATGTTGAGAAAAAATACCCCTATCAAAAGTCCAAGGACCTAGTTTTTACAATTTTTGCTAAAAAATAATTAATTAATTAAATAATCAAAGCTCCAAACTTAGGGAAATTTAATTAAAAATTAATTAATTAAAAAAAATTAATCTAGGCTCGATGGAATTCTGCGAAACTTTATAAGATATCATACATGGTCATTTACATCATTCCTAAACAATAGTTACTAGAGGATAATCCCATTAAAACGCCTTTCACCACTTTGGGGGAATTATTGGAGGTGTGAGGGAAAAACTCAAGGCAAATGAATAAAGCTGAAAAGCCCAATTGATAACCTGAGGATAAAAAACCTTGGGTGAAAGGAACTCTCCCAATGAACCCATCCCAAGGTAACTAACCTAACTATGACCAATGCATACCTATTACATTATTAACCCACGCAGGGGTGCGGAAATTCCATTTACAAAAAGAAGTGTTGGGGCCAAAAATGCCTTGTAGAACCAAATAATCTTCGACAAATGAGAATATGATGATGCATATCTTCATGGAACATGGAGTTGACCCCCTAGATGAGAATCTGATGATGCATAACTTCTTTTAAGTGAGTTTTTTTAGGTGCAGATTGAAATTTCCCCACGAGTCCTACAACCTACACGATGTCAGGTCTTGTTGTTGTCTAATAGAGAAGACTTCCAACCATTGATCTGTACATCGTTTGGTCTACCTTTGGTGACTCATCTTCTAGTATTAGTGATAGCAAGGAAAATCCCCCTATTACTATACTGGGTCGAGGTACAGGAAGAGCACTAACTTCCCTTAAAATACAATACTATTCCTAAGCTGTCCCAAAACTATCTAAACTTAAAGGACAAGAGAGAGTAAAGTAGGTGTACCTTTGTTCCTGATGTCTAGTGTAGACCTCCTTCATCTTTGTAGATTCTTGGATTGTTGGTCTCCTCCCAAAGTCGACCTGCAAAAAATTAGAGAAACAACACTACTATATATACGATCTCTACTTATCAGTATTAATGTTATATATAGACTTAGATGCAATAATCAATCAAGCATAAAGATACAATGTAGTGGGACATGAAAATAACTCTTTTATTCAAAATGAAGATTACAAAGATTACAACCTTCTTATTGGCAAACGCTCTATGAACCAGGTCCAGGCTCCTCTTATTGTTTCTCCATGTGCATCATTCCCATGTTTGCCTCTCATAACCAACTGATCTCTTTGGGAAAAGGGAAAGGATTGTATAAGGAGAAAGGGCTAGAGGGGGAATGTTGAGGCCAAATCTCAGAAAGGGATGCAAAACTTGGGCTAGAAGGGGAAGGGATTTTGGCAGAGTTTCTTTGTTCTCTTTCCTGTTGTTGAAATGAGACCCCAAGACCTACTTTTATATGAAAAAAGGATGGTTATTCAGTTTATTTAGTTTGGGGACATGCTACAATGGATGAAATGGTTGGGAAACCCTCGATATCCCGTAAACTCGCCAAATTCCTTGCAATTATATATTTTTTGTAACTTTCGTAGGTAAACGTGAGATGTCTAGCATGTAGATCACATATGTACATGGGATGTATATTATATAGCTAGCATGTGTACATGAGCTATAGTTTAGTGGGGCACATACATGTTTCAAAAAATGGTTTTTTAAGAAGGATCCTTTGTAGTAATTTGGAAAATTGTGTAAGTGTAAAGGCCAATGCCATGTCTGCATATGTATGGAATTTTTGGACTATAACAAATGGCCCCTAATGTGTGAGGTCAGAAGAGAAACTAATGGCCGAAATACATTACAATGTATTTACTAATGGGAAGGAATGCATTCGAGTGAGCTCAGGACGAGAGTTCGAGAGGTGCCATTTGCAAAAAAATGATAATTTATGAGGTGGGCATACCCATGCTCAGGATGAACTTATCATGGCTTCCAATCAAAGACACTGTAGATCCATGTCATATAAATGTCTATAAAGTGTAACAATGAGAAATACACAGTAGATCTACATCTCAAAATCATTTGATGATATTTAAGTACAATATAATATGCATCTTCAAGAAGCATTAATGCCTACGACTGGAGATGAGGAGCTTCATAACTCGAGAAAAAAATTTAAGATATTCAAAGCTCAAGTAGTAGTACAATAGGAGTGCAAGACTCACTACTATGAGTTCTTTGACATGCCTTCGAGGAAAGACTGGAGGATCTCGATAATCAGGCACATAAATTCATCAATTTTGAATCTGGACTTGACTTGACTCTCAAGGTGGCCAACTCATGAAGGTCAAGAGAAAAACTGCAGAATGGCCAACTCAGGTTGGATAAAACTTCCCTTGGAAAAAAGCATGAAAAATGATGAGACTCGGGAAACATAATATTGACATAAGTATGTGATACAGGAGGCACCACAAACTCTCCATATGTTTGGAAGAGTAACAAAATAGAGGAGGACACAACTTTATGTAGCGAGAACAACTTCCTAAGGTCATACTAGGTCTCAATGCTTGGCAAAAAAATAGAAGGATGTGCTTTGTCCAAGGGTGCCTATATTGCTACTGAAAAAAGAGAATGTATATCCCGTCCCCTCTTTTTGGAATATTTGTTTTTTTTGTATTTTTCAAATTTTTAATGAGCTTCAAAAAGAATAAAAGAATGCTATGTTAAAAAGGAGGAATGAGTGTCATGGGTAAGAAAACTAGTTCCAAGCGCATGGAACATACTAATTCTTAGTGAAAGGAGACATGTGAAAGATAAGGAAACTCGGGAAAATTCTTCCATGGCTCAAGGTGTCATATCGCAAGGGAAAAAAGTGATGCAAGGCTTGCATTTAAGAAATGGTTTGAAGGTTTAGTTAATAGCAACATGAATCCAGAATTAGGCCAAAGACACAAGGATGAGAAATGTGATGCGATGAAGTATGACACAACATGACTCCTTCCATGTGAAGTTGTTGAGCCTAGAGAAGGTAAGATCGGTGGTTTTTCATGTTTAGAGAGTCTGAAAAACACTAAAAGAAGAGTCTAGAGTGTTTCTTTTTCATAATTAGTCTAGTCGGTTTGAAAAAGGGTTAAACTTATACCAAAAGGACATCTCTTCAAAACTGTTTTAACGAGTGTGATTGAGACGAGATTACTCAACTGTCTTTTCAATTTTAAGGAGTTTGAAAAGAGTGTAACTAAGGAATCACAACCTTTTTCTAAGTTTAGTCTCCTTATCCCGAAAAAGTATAAAATATAACTTAGGAGAACTCTACGAGTGAGACAAGTATTTTGAGGCATACATTTTTCCTGGATAATCTATTGGCCGGAAAAAGTGTTAAAATTATGCCAAATAGATGTTCTTTCTAGACCAATTAACGAGTGTGAAAGGAACAAGGTCACTCATCGATATTTTCATATTTAGGGAGTCTAAAAAGAGATTAACTATGGACTATGAGGGGTTTCCTTTTTTGTAAGTAATCTCAAAGGCCCAAGAAAGAGATAAACCAAAACCAAGGAGAATTGCCCTTTTTCGAAAATTTAGTCCCTCGGGCCCGAAAAAGGGTTAAAATTACGCCTGAGAATGATTTCCTAGAGAACTGAAGCTCCTAGGGAATACCTTTATTCGTAAATTAACCGTCTGGACCGAAAAAGGGGTAAACTACTGCCGAACAAATGTGCATTCAAATTTTAGTTTGACGAGCATGAAGGGAAACAAGATCGGTTGACAATATTTTCAATTTTAGAGAGTCTGAAAAGGGATTAAAAACGGCTTCAGGGGGGCTTCTTTTCTTAAGTAATCTAAATGAGACTGAAAAGAATAAATAAATTCTCATTAGATGTTGCTATCAAAGTTTAATCAATCTTGAAATACAACAAACCATGCTCTTAGGGAGTCCCTCGGGTATAGGCCAGAAAATGATGAAGAAGAATGAGGCTTCAACATGAAGTCATGGAGGGACTAAACAAGATTCCCATGCCTATTGATGAAGGAGCATCGCTCCACCTCAACAAACACTCCATCATGCAAACATGCAATGGATAAAGGGAGAGGCATTAACGCTCGCATGTTTTTTTTTTTATTTGAGATAATCCTATACAGATTTTCATGTTGTAAGGCTATAAATACCAGGACATGCCTTTGTATAGGTAGTGGTTGGATTTCCTTAAAAGGGTTACTTGTAGTAGGCCTAGATCATAGTTAGGTCTGGGTAAACATTTATTAAACTTCAATGTAATAGATGAGGTTAGGTGAGAGAGGAAGAGCTCGCAGAGCCCCTCTTTTGTAAGGAGATCTTGCATCAAAATTTCCCATAGAGAGAGAACGATAGAGAGGCTAGGGTAGAGAGGACTTAGGAGGTAGAATAGTTATGGGAGAGAGGGCTTGAGATAACTGGGACTTTGTTACAGTCCAATTTTTGAAAATCATCTGTATAAACACACATAGATAATAGAAAATAATTTTTTCCTGCATATCGTGGGTTTATGTGTTTATACATTTTTATGCATTTTTAAGGTTTGAATTCTTAACTAGTGAAGTATTGCACGAGTTTCAATTGTTTCTCATAGTTGATTTTCCGAGTGAAAGGAATGCACACAGTCCTCAAAGAGTGCATTGATAGAGGTTTAACCTCAAGGGAAATCTCATGAGGGATACCGTTGAACCCTCATCAGAAGAAGTGCAAAGAGTGCATGGGAAGAACTCTTTATCAAGTTCAGAGAGAACCAGAGTTACTGAGGAATTTGTAGAGCTCTTCTAGGTGGGCATTGAGCCGGTGAAAGTGTGCATAGAAGAAATCCATGTTGAGTTCAGTAAGAAACAAAGTTACTGAATACTTCGTGAGGAAAAATATCTGCAAGGAGTGCCTCGAGCAGAAGAATGCCAGGAGGGAAAGAAGTATTTCTTGTTCAAGAAATCCTTCATATTCTGAGATTGGTGAATTTTCAAGAGCGCAAAGTGTGCATGGAAGATTAAAATATTCGAGGAGAACAAGATTAGAAGGAATAATGCAAGAAGTGTGTATGAGACGGGCTTATTCTATGTCCATAAGCTCATAAGAGATAACACTTTCAGAAGCGTAAGTGAGACCCAAAGGATTCAGGTTCATAGGAGGAAGTTGAAAGGCCGAGACCTTTCGAACATTGACAAAACCTTCTAATTCGAAGAATGTCTAAAGCACACGAGGAGGATAAACAATGACCATTTGATCGATTGTGGAGAAGAAGTTGGACCGTTAGACCTACTTTCATGTAGAGGAGGAGCGAGCACAGGAGAACCGAATCTCAGCCATCAGATCTGAGCATGTGGACCAACAATCATTGGATCTAGAGGAGCATGCATGAGGTTTCACCCTTTGGACCTACACAGGAGAGAAGGCTTTTTGAAGTCGTGAAGTCCCAACATCATCGGAACCGTCCATTGGAAGGGATGCGTGGCGAGTGGTCAATGTTTTGTTGATTCGCACATCAAAGAAGTCAAAGGGAAGAATCACAAGAAATCATGAAAGCCAAGTTCATGACATGATAGTGGCCATTTTATCCAAAGGAGCATGAGCCGTCAGATTTGAGCGCTCTGAAATATGAGAATTTTGGGAGTCGGGAATGTGGAGGAAGTATTAACTTGGAATTCGCAAGTCAAAAAATCCCTATTCGCGAAGGAGAATCTAGACTGTTGGATCTATAGGGTATACATGTCAATAGATCGGGAGATCCAGAAAGAGGCAGAGGTTGAAGTGTTGAAACAGACGAAGCCTAGACATCCAAAGAGAAAAGAGTCGTCGATCTGCGAAGGGACACTTGTCAAAAGATCGTGAGCTCTAGAGAAAGTTATGCTAGAGTTTTAGTTTTGAGAACTGAAATAGCCAAAGCCCGAAGCACCGGCGATCCAAAGAGAGGAAGCATTGGGGAGCCAAAGAGCCGAAGAAAAAAAGGCCAGAGAGATTCTGGACCATCAGATCCAAAAGGGAGATGTGGCGAAGATCTATGAACTTCGAGTAAATATTCGAAGTAATCTTAGGCTGTCTGATCTAAGAGGACACATGGCATGATTCCATAGATTTGAGGAGAAGAAAAAGGGTTTGAAATTTCATATATCAGAAGTCTAGAGACCCAGAGGAAATCTCGGTCATCGATCGAGAAGAGGGTCGCAGGACCGTTGATCCGAGTTAAAAGGTCAGGCATTTGAAAGAGGAGTAGAACCGTAGGTTCGAGGGGACAGGTGGCAAGAGATCTTCCACTCTAGGAGATTTCCTTACAGAGCAGTGTGGATTTTGAGAATAGAAACTCTCAGAGGCGGGAAAGGCAGAGTCAACAATAGTTGTTGATTCGAATGGGACTATGTGTCGACAGATCATAGAGATCTGTGGAGACATGTGGAAGGAGGAAAGAAGAGAAGAACATAGATCAATAATAGTCGTTGATCACAGCCAGTGAAAAAGGAGAAGAGATCGATGGAAAGGAAGGATTGCAGGGCGAGGATATGCTCAGACGTGAATAGTCCTTGAGCGGGCCACAATTTCAACCATTGTTTTGGTGACAAGGTATGTGTCAGCATGAGAAGGATTGCCGGGAGAAAATCATATTGGTTGGAAACCACTCTTTCCCATTCCCACAATCACACATTAGCATAAGGGAACAACCCAGGGTCATATGAAGGAAGGGGCTAGTGAAGAGGATCTAGCACCTGTAAATTTAGAAGCGCCTAGAGTGCATAGAGACAGAAGATGCAGGTATCACAGGACCTATGCCAAAGGAAGAAAAGGGACCTGTGTATAACTTATTTGGGTTCGATCAGGAACCCAAAGAGCTGATCCAACTCAACAATTGGAATGATCCAGTGACCGGGAGGTCACAGAGCCTCAGAAGGGGAGGGGGGCTGCATCAAGTGGTATCAGAGCATAAAGTTTGTCTGCAGATCACATGCAAAGGGGTGAGACAGTGATAGGAGATACTCTAATACCAAGTTGTATAAGAGCACATAATTTATTTCTGTAGGAAATGGAGACAATCAAAAGACTGAGCCTTTCTTATAGACATTAGACAAGAAAGAGGTGAAGAAGGAGGAGTATTGATATTTTGTAAGAAGATTGTTGCACGCACACAATAACAAATTGTTTTTAAACGGCCATGTGAGCTATGAAGGGAAGATGGAGATGCTATCAGATGTAGAGTGATCCATAGATTTTCTAGGAGGGTAGGTAGAAGGTGGAAATGGATACTGAAGGCCATAGACATGGTTGAAGAGAAGGCCACTAGCAGAAGAATAATCCGTAGATGGATCTTGAGTTCAATAAGATAAGGGCACAAATGGAGAAGATTGCATTTAAAATGCAATAGAATGCAAAAGAGAATTGGGTGTATGAATGGCCCATGAAGAAGATGATGAAGTGGCCAGTAAAGAAATTGTTGTCTAGAGGACACCAAATATTGATGAGAAGGTGGCTGAGACATGCTGAAAACCTCAGTGACACAGAGGAGGAACTGATTCACATTTTTGAACTAGAGACTGGGAGAAATCTCAGGGACAAGGAGGAGAATATATCAGATGAAGATCTCATAAACTACGAGGTGGGCGTAAATGGACTTTCAAGTTGCTAGGTGGGAAATGGAAAGAGACCAGGTGGAGGTCTCGAATAATTCTAGGGGATTAGTGTCACAAGTTCATATTTCCAAGTGGGTGATGAGATGAGATCGGTTGATCTCATAAACTTCTAGTTGGGCAGCAAAAAATTCCCAAATTGCTAGGTGGACAGGGAGAAGTAGATGAGACTGCGTTAAAGTATCGAGAGCTCAGAAGTGAGTTCATGTCAGCGAGGAGTGATGATAGGAGAATATTCATGTGGGTTTGTAGACCATGTGAATGAATATGATGACAAGTTAAAAACTTTCACCATCCAAGAAGAGGATCAGGGGAGCATTTTGATTATTGGATGGGTTAAGATATTGTTGCCAAACAACCAAGTAGAGGCCAGGTCACATGATGAAAGTGCAATAGAAGGAGAAAGATAGCCAACATAAATTGTCAAAGAGGAAGAAATGGAGCAGACACTGATGTCTACCCTAGTAGAAGGAGATGAGCATTCAACATAATGGTTTGAAAATTTTAGCCAGGAGGTTGAACAAAAGATGACTGCAACACTAAAGCCTGTAGAATAAGTGGAAGCATACAACATGGATTTTTCTTATTTGTATGAAGAACTAGAATCCCTAGAGAAAAGGGTAATGGTGCAAATATTTCACACCCAACAGGTCAAGTTGGAGACATATAGAGGAGCATACCAACCAGAAGAATGGTTGGAGGAAATTGGAGATATGCCAACACAAGAAGAGTTGAGAGAAGAAGCAAATATGTCAGAAGAGGAAGTCGAGCAACAACTTGATGATGAGACTGTGGAATTGAAGTCTACATCAGAGTGGAAAATTGATTCCACAAAGGGATATAAAGACAACATGGGGGATCGAGTAGATCTACCCACTGATAAGTATGGGGAGAAGGAAGTGCAATCGAGAAGACTACATAAAGAGAGCCAGACACTGGAGCAGTTGGACAACGTGATAGAGGAGATAAGAAGGTTGATAATGAGATCAGCAGAAACAGTCAGCAAAGAGAAGTTGAACAGAAGAGAGCCTGCCATAGCAGCAAGGAAAAACCAAAAGAGGAAAAAGAAGCAACAACAGTAGCATAGCTAGAGAGGAGCAAGAGGACAACTCCAGAAGAGAATTTGGGATCCAGGAGGATTTCAACACTGGAGAAGGGGAGCTCATGAGCAGGAGCTCATGTTTTTCCTAGCAAGGGAGTATGATGTAGGAGCATTTCTCCACCTTAGCAAACATGACAACATGAAAACACACAATGGAGAAAGGGAGAGGCATTAATGCTCCCATATTTGTTTTTATTTGAGATAATCCTATACGGATTTTCATGTTGTAAGGTTGTAAATGCCAAGCAATGCCTTTGTACAAGTAGTGGTTGGATTTCCTTAAAAGGGTTACTTGTAGCATGCCCAGATTGTAGTCAGGTCTGGGTAAACATTTATGAAACTTCAATGTAATAGATGAGGTTAGGTGATGTAATATCCCTCAGATGAACCCAAATGTAAATATAATCCAAGTATATTTAAGCTAGTGAGTTGTTTAGACATCATTTTTGTAATACACCTTTCATGGCATGGTGTGCACATATACTGCGCAGTAAAGGGATGTAATGTGCACATTTCTGAATACCGCGCATAGTAACTAAGGTGCACGCAACCTTAAAGACAAAGGATACAATGTACAATAACTAAAGAGCACGCAACCTTGAGGTTAGCAGATACCGCGTGCAGTAACTAAAGTGCATGCAATATTAAGGTCAGCGAACCTTTGTGCATATAATATGCATTATAGGTTGGTGAGCCAGTATTATAAGCCCCAATGCTTATGTCTTGGAACTAGGCTAGCGTGCCTAGATGTTAAAGGCTAGAGCGCCTATTTTGTATATATCTCATGATTAATATAAAAATACATCACTGCACGCAAACCGACCACGATAAAAGAGAAGGGGGACTAGATTCCACCAAATAGGGAAAGGGAGGGCCTAACGTTAAGAATAGGGCTAAGCTAGAGAGCTTAAAATCGAAAAGAAATATTATATTAATATTTATTAAAAACATAAAGTATGGATAATTAATTTATCCTAAGTCTTAAAGTAGGGGACAAGTGTATCAGAGTAGCTTCCAACATGACAAGTGTCAAGTTGGAGATATGAATACTTATTGACAATACTTAGTTCCTTTGGGGGGGGATCGATCATTGTGAGGAGGAGAATCTTACCATTTTTTCTTCCTTTGACTAGAGAACCAGTATCCACGAAACATTTCATCGGTCCTTGAGCTACCTTGTATCTTCCTACCACCGTACCCAGACCCAATTAATATCCATTCCTGTTGGTGTACCTGTCAGCTTGGGAGTGAGATTGAAGAGGTGGGTTGTTAGGCCCATGAACAATTCTCTGAGTGAGGGAATTGTTGAGGATCGATTTCCTGAAGGTGATAAACTACGGTTGCAGTTCTCTGAGACTTCTGATCTGGCCTATTGCTAAAGCCCTGGAAGGGAAGTGGGGCAGCCAAAGGAATGTTGAGTAGAGAAGGGGCACACTTCCTTGGGGGGACATGCATGTGGGGAAGGAGAGGCTGTAGGGTGTGGTTGAGTGAAAACCTAAGAGGGAGTCTTTCCGGTTGACCGTGAACCTTTAGCCGAGTCAGGAATCCCTTTCTCGGGTGGAGTCTAGTCCCAGCTCGGGAGTGACTCACTGTTGAGAGTGACGAACAGTGTAGTCTAAGGCTGGGAGGTTCATGGACAGTCTGCACGCAGTTGGTGACATTCTTACCAAGATAAGTACTGGTTATGTGTTGAATTCCATGTTGCATTGTCATTTATGTGGTATTTTATGGGTTTTATTGATTGTGTGAGCATAACTATCCATACATTTAAGGATATACCCTGTATACGCTGCATGTATGTGTTCATTGTTAAATCAGTCTGAAAATCATATATTTACAGAACACAATTGCTTGTTTATATTTTATATGTGAAGCTTCCACTAGAGCATTGTATGTATATGTTTAATTGTATGTAGTTCAGTATGTATGTATGCCTGTGTGTGTATATACGTATTCAGAGAGAAAAAAAAAAGTTATGTGACATACCTCAATTGAATATTGGGTGTTACATTATGTTGTCAAAACTAAGCTAAGTGTCTGAGTAAATGACATTCCCCGGTCAGTGGGTGGATGGGGTGTGTTACGGTATGGTATCAGAGCATCGGTTTTCAACATTGAGCCTGAATGGGCCAAACCAGTCGAATGAAGACGAGATTATAGTATGGTATCTGTTATCCCCGATTTCTAGGGATAACTAGGAGATCATGTCTCGAGGCCCACAAGTCCTAGACACAGAGTACCGAGAGCAGGATTGACCTGAGCATGGCCCTGGAGGGCCCATCTTTCTTCTCCTTCATCAGACTTATCCTGTCAGCAGTAGCAGCATCCATCACCTTTGGCTTGGACTTGTATCAGAGAAGACTCTTGCTCCATGAAGGTAATTGGTCCAGGTATCATGGTATGTGTCATCTTTTATCATTATAACCTTTAGATATATGCATCAAATTCCTTTTATTTCTGACGACTGCTTGGATCTTACATTAACCCATTTGACCATGGTTGGGGGGATTGGTAGGGTATCCTAGCAAGCCTATACCTATAGGTTTTGGTTTACCACTGGGGGGATTTCTGAAGAGCCATCGTCCGCTCCCATCATATCATCACTTTTACATCTTATCTCCCACTCATCTGTCCCATTCCCCTAGTCCAGGCATTAGGATGATCTATTTGTGGGGTTTCACCTTATCTCGTGGGAAGAAGGGGCTAAAGGCCTAGAAGGTAAAAGCAGCTAGTAAAAGATAAAATCCATAAAAAATGAAACCTAGAGATGCCTTGCCTAGGGATCCCTGAGAAGGCAATAAAAATCCTCTCAGCAATAAACAAGAGGGACTCGAAGAAAAATAACAAAAACAAGACCTAGCCAAGAGGATGGGGGGTCTCATCATGAGCCAGCCTATTATGTTCATGGGTACCTAATAGAACAACATTTCGATTATCTGGTTACCACGCTAGGGTAGTGACCTTCGGTTGAATGGCCAAGGGAAAGGCGGTCTCATCAGGAGCCAGCCTGATCATTTCTGTGAAAGTACTTCTAGGTAACACTGTCAGCTCTGGTGACCACGCCAAGGAAGTGTCCTCTAGTTAGCCCTTGGAAGAAAAAGAAAGAAGAAAATGACAAAGAAATAAAAGAATAAAGGCAAAGGGGCTTGAAAAAAATCTGCATCCATGACGGGTACAACTCACCTTCTATAAAGGCACCCACAGGTAAACCATGCACCTCTGACTTTCACTCTACCCTTATGTTAGGACATCCCTTATCCACACCACCTCATTTTACATGGCTTGAATGAAACCCCTTGGTGACTTTCCTTTACTTATGGATGCTAGCCCAATAGGGTATCTTGTCTCTCTTTTCAACCTTGTATTGTAGGCTTTTGTAGGGTCTTTGAGCTATTGATTGATATATTAGGGGTTTTATGCATGTATTTGATGAAATTAATGATGAAATGTGATTGAAATTGCTATGATCCCTGTGACTAATGAGCCCATAGAGGGATAATTTTTTGATGTGAAGGACCATACCTGATGGACAGGTACCAGTTGGACCAGTACACATGGGGAGATGATTAGCTCAGACCTCCATGGGGCTGAAGAGCCTATCAAATGGTTGTTGGGACCCCATCAGAGGTAGAGACAGGAAAATGATTGGTTGATCTCTTACACATGAGAAGAAGAAGGACGTTCCATCCAGGACACTTTGGCTGAGCCCAGCCCAAGGGGGTTGACCCTTTTCAGATGGAGTGTTTCCCTTTGATGACCAGGACGTCACCCAGGAGGCCTTGATGTCACCTTGAGTGTGTGGCAGTTTGATAGGATGACTGGCATGTGTGGTAGCTTGGAGGAGCCCAGGAAGGGCTAACGTTTGACTTTTGGATGCTGTACTAGCCCCAAAAGGGCCTAACATCTCCCTCAGGAGGGCTTGACGTCTCATATTTTTCTCATTTAGGGTTTTAGAAAACATTTAATGTGAAAACAATATGATTTTTGGTTTGTAGCCTTGTCAGTTATTTTTAATGACCTAATTTTAAATTATAGGTCATGATACACTATATATTGAATATGTTTTTCCCTCATTTGGACATAACAACACAACTCACTCTGTTGTGAGGTTTGATTTTTGTGCCCTAGTTTGGGTATTTAGTCTTTTATGTGAACCACACTTGTTGGAGGAAGGATTATCTTGGCATTTTTGGCATTTCTCTTGAAGTAAGGTTTACAACTAGGGTTTTCATATGCTTTTTCATCATGATATGTAAGTGTTTTTCTTGAAAAACTTCTTAATTGAATGGTTGTAGGTTTATATTCTTACATTTATTTATAAACTTTGCTGATTTTAAAACCCTAGGTGACAAGCACACAAGTAGGTCCTTGTTTCATGTCCCCTAAAAGAGAAATATTCAGCCATTGAAGAAGGAAGAAAGATCCTAGCCTTTGCTACACTCTTTTCACTTCTTCCCCTTGTGCTAGCTATGTTTTTAAAGGTTAAAAAGGAGGTGACATCCCAGGCCTAGGTTATCTACACCTAGGGCCGTCTATCTTCTAAGGTTTGGTGATAAATCCTTGACATTGCAACACTCTCCCTCACCCCACTTTCTTGTTTTAGCTTATCTTTTATGCTAGCCGTTTTGCCAAGTTTGAACTAAGGAAGGAGGAAATAGTGCGAGGCCTTGCTTAAGCAACACCAGAGTGAGCCTCTTTCCCTTAGGGTTTTGATTCTAGGGCCCTGCCATTGCAGCACTCTAGAACCCTTTCCTCTTGTCCTTAGCCAATATTCCTTCAACTTTGCTTCCTCTCCTAAATTGACTCCATCTACCCCTAGGCACTAATCTTAAGTCCACAACGTTGAAGTGATAGTGCTCAAACAACCTCTTAAAAACCTTTAAATTTGAAACCCTAACTAACTACCTAACCCTAACTAGGCTAATGTCACACTTGGTTATTCCATCTTGATGCAACACCTTTTGATGACAAGCAATTAAATGATAGTTGAAAGCATTTATTGAGTAAATGATTGATTAAATACATTGTTAGCCACATCATCTTAATAGTTATTGATGAATTGATACTTTTCCATTGCTATATTGATAAAACGTTGATCTCATTAATATATGTTGTTTTACATTGCTTACATATTGATGTCAGATAGCTACTTGAAGTACTAACCCACTGAATCATAGTCTGCATACATTATTTGTTGTTGTCTTGTTCCAGGTAGGTGTTCTCATTTGGGCATACACTTCTTTATTGGCTGATTAGCTGGACTATCTGATCTTGGTGGTAACCTATGAGGAGGGACTTTAAACTTGACCTTTATATCTTTGCCTCTTCAAAACCCCATGTTACCAGGGACATCTCCCCCGGGCTAACCTCCCTAAATAGAAAGAACCTCCCCATTGAGGTGACATTGGGTGGGGAAGGTTCCTGTTATGCCAGTTTGACCTCTAACTTCTAGCCATTTGACCTAGCTACAAACTGTTCGATAACAGTATCGATTACAGTATGGTATATAGTATATTTCATTTATGGAAAATTGAGCCACTGCGTGGAAGAATAATATGTAGAGATGCACACGCTAAATTTAGCATTGCGTGGAATGCATACACATAGTAAAGGTGCATTTGGTGTGCATTGTATTGTGAGGCACAATGAAGTTGGTTGGTGCACACACATTAGGAGTATGTGTTGTATCGCTACAGTGAAGGCAAGGGTGCACGTAGGTATTTGCGTGCGGTAGTGACAGAGTATTCAATGGGGCATATAGATTATTGTACGCGGTAAGGCATATTGAACTTTAGCACGGTGCAATGCATAGAGAGAAATGCATGTGGAATATCCAAGTGCGATATAGAAACAATGCATAGAGGATATTGGCGCGCAACGCAAAATTAGTGTGTGGAAGTTATTGGCACAACAAAGAGGAAATTTATAGCAGATACAGGTGCGCGGAAACATGATTTACCTTATAAATTCATTTGCACGATAAATAAAGGTACACAGGTTGAATTTTTATGTGCGCAAAATTGTCTAAAAAGCTAATTAAGACGACGAGCCTGAGTTTAATTAGAAAAATTTACATAGTATTCAAGGAATGAGGAATACACAACTGCGTTGAAGTATTATTTTAAATGAGTCAAGTGAATGAGATGAATTCTGTGTTTTATTCAAATAGTTGAAAGTGAAATATAAGTTACAAGAAGACACATAATATTAAAGGAAACAAGATTCGTAACATCATCAGTGGAATCTTGTCTTAAGCAGTACAAAATCCGCTTCTGCACTTATTATTCATTCAAAATCCAAAATTACAAAAGGGGATGATTCAAAATAGCAATGGCCCTACTCAAAGAGACCGTACAAGAACAAGTCTATCATCTCCGAAGCTTCCTTACCTCTTCTATCATCTGTCCAAAAATCGTTGAAATATAATCAATTGTATTGAGGGCTCATTTCATCTTAGCTAGCTCCTCCTTTAAAGAATCTAACCAGATGGGTTGATTCTCTCCAACACTCTCAGCCGCTTCAGCGATGAGTTCTTTCTTCTGTCACTTGCTTCATTTCTTCTTAGCACATGGTCTATTGATAACTAGATCCCTCATGATTGGATTCATCCTGATTTCCAATCTCGGATCAGTAACAGGTACTGTGTGAAATTTAGTCACCAGTATCTGTGCGACTACCTTTTCCTTCATACTCGCAGGAAAATTTAGCATGTTGCTCAAATAACCAGTCTCATTGGATTTAACTGGGTCCATATACCTTAGTTTTGTGGACACCGAAATACGTTTGTAGAGATGATAAGTTCAAACCAGTTTGGAGACTGCTCGCTGATGGATAAGATGATTCTTCCATACCCGAGAGTTGGTAATTATAGAACCTCAATCATGAATCCCTGACAGACTTGCGCACAAGTGCAATGGGTTTCCATGCTCGACTAATCTAATTCAAATGATTAAAATTTTTGAGTTCGTTACATGGCGGTGTTCACCTAACTCAAACGGTTGTGATGTATGAGTGAATGAGACAAAGTGATCTGACTAACCATCACCCGTCCCATGAATGGTGGATTTGAAATTGAAGCACGTGACATCGAAACTTATGCAAAAGTGGTTTCGGCAAACCACCTTGCGCCCGATGTATCTCTGCATGATGATATAGTTCTTTCTAAGTCCTCAAAACTTGGGTCATGTCTGAGAATTGTCATGGTGTCAGCACCAAGAAATTAGAAAAGATAATTATGATATAATTATTGAGCCGAAATAGTTCATATTTCTCGTGGATTGTTGACTTAGTTAAACTAATAATTTTTAATGGTTGCACATTTTGCATAACTAACAACAACTAGATTAGATCAGATCAAGTACCGATTCCATAAGAATGGAAGAGACACGAGGAAACTATAGTCAACACGATGAGAGTAGAAGGATGAATGTCCATTTGGACATTGAAGGAACAAACTCCAATGGACATGGATAGGAAAGGGATGAAAACTTGAATATGGTAGAGACTATTAAAAATTTGCAAAAGGATGTCCAAAGCCATAAAGATGATAATGGAAGGCTTATGAGAGCCAAAGAGTAGCAGGATGAATTCAAAATGAAGTTATTGCAAAGTCTGAACAAAATAGAAAAGAAATTGGAAAAAGAAAGTGACGCAAGCAAATCTGGAAGTCACAAACCTTTGAATGAGAAAAAGAGATTAGGAAATGTTAGGAGACACCACCATCACTCCCGAAAGCATTCCAAGAAAAGAGCAGGTAGCAGCACAAGTCCATCCTCAGTCAGATAGCATAAGAGGTCTAGGGTGGATGATCTATGAGGAGAAATGAACAAAATCAAACTTCCTACATTTGATGGTGAGCACAAGAAGGATGAAGATGAAGAAACATGGTTTCTAGGCATGAGGAAGTATTTTCAATTACACAATTATTCTTCCCATGTAGAGGGTAGACTTTCCATCTATCAACTCAAAGGAAAGGAATCCATGTGGTGGGATCAACTTGTGCAGGCACAACACATTAAAGAGAAGAGTGTTACTTGGAGGGAATTTAAGAAGTATTTTGAGAAGAAATACTTGACTAAGAGGTATTATGACAAGAAAATGAAAGAGTTCTTTGAACTCAAACTTGGAAGCATGACCATAGATGAATATGAAAGAATATTCCTATAATTGTTGAAGTACATCTCCTTCATCAAGGATGACATATTTAAAATTAAAAGGTATTTGAGTGGATTTCCAGCATTCATCAGTGAAAAAATAAAATATGATGATCCCAAGACATTGGAAGAGACCGTAAGGTGAGATAAATGTCTATATGATCAGTAGAAAGCAAGGCCAACTTTCCAAAAATCTTGAGAAGACAAAAATAAGTTCAAGGTGGATGAGAGGAAGAAAGGATTTAAACCATCATTCTTTAGAAATAGTCCACAGGGACCAACAACTTCTAAAGAGCCCAAAATGATAGAGGTAGAAGGCCAAAGGCCAAGGCAACCACCCATTCAATGTTGAGGTTGTAAAGGAGATCATAGATTTAGAGATTGTCCTCACAGAGGTGAAAAAGGAAGGACTGTTTATAATGTACAACAAGCTGAAACAGTGGAGGACAGGGGCAAAAATGTGCCAAGGATCTATGCAGCCTTGGATAACAAGCAAGCAGAATATCAGTCACACATGATTGAAGTGGAAGGTATGATTAACAACCAAACCATTGCAATTTTAATTGATTGAGGAGCTAGTCATAATTATATAGATCCTAAGATGGTAGAAAGTTTGTAATTGCCAAGAAGAAGGCATGGAAAATCTTGGTTGGTACAGTTGGCTACATGAACCAAAAGAAAGGTTAATGAGATGGTTAAGTCATGTCTCATGGACATGAATGGACTGAACACCAAGGCATATTTGAATATCTTGCCCTTAGGTTCCTATGATTGTTTAATTGGGATGGATTAGTTGGACCCACATCATGCTCTATTGGATTGTCATAACAAAGAATTCACTTGCTTGGATGAAGAAGGGAACCAAAGGAAAGTGCAGGGAATTCCCAGGTCAGTAACCATTAGAGAAATTTCAGCATTGCAGCTGAAGAAATGTTATAGAAGAGGATGTCAAATATTTGTAGCTCATATGGAGGAGACACCTGATAATAAGGTGCCAAATTTGGAGAATTATTCAGTCCTAAAAGAGTTTGAAGATGTATTCAAGGAAGTACCAGGACTACCCCCAAGGAGAGACCTCAAATTTTCTATAAATCTGACACCAGGAGAAGATCCCGTGTCAAAGTATCCTTATAGAATGAGTACACTAGAATTGAAGGAGCTGCAAATGCAGCTTGAAGAAATTCTGAAGAAGGGGTATATATGCCCAAGTGTATCACCTTGGGGTGCCCTAGTCTTGTTTTTAAAAAAGAAAGATGGAACGTTAATATTGTGCATTGATTTCAGACAATTGAATAAAGTGACTGTAAAGAACAAGTATCATCTGCCAAGGATTGATGATCTTTTGATCAATTGAGGGATGCAAAGATCTTTTCAGAGATAGATCTTAGATCGAGATACCATCAGGTAAGAATCAAGGTAGAGGATATCAACAAGACTTCCTTTAGGACAAGGTATGGTCATTATGAGTTCACAGTGGTGCCATTTGGGTTGTCAAATGCACCAGTTGTTTTCATGTGCTTAATGAATGGTGTTTTCTGATATTATTTAGACAAGTTTGTCATTGTCTTTTTGGATGACATTCTTATATACTCTAAGACAGAGGAAGAGCATGAACATCATTTGAGGATGGTGTTGCAAGTATTAAGGGAGCATCAGTTGTATGCCAAATTGAGCAAGTGCTCATTTTATCATAAACAAATTCATTATTTGGGGCATATCATCTCAAAAGATGGGATAGCAGTGCACCCTGAGAAGATTAAAGCCATTAGAGAATGGTCAACACCAAAGAATGTGACAGGGGTTAGATCATTCATGGGCCTTGCAGGCTACTATAGGAGATTCATTGGAGGATTCTCGAAGACAACACACCCAATCACTTCCTTGCAAAGAAAAGGTATGAAGTTTTAGTGGACGTCGGACTGTGAAAGGAGTTTCCAACATTTGAAACAATTATTGACAAGTGCTCCAATACTAAGGATTGTAGACCCAAATGAAGATTTCATTGTATGCACAGATGCATGTAATGAAGGACTTGGTGGAGTCCTCGGCCAAAATGGATTTGTGATATGTTATGAATCAATGAAGTTGAAGGAGCATGAAAGAAACTATGCCACTCATGATTTGGAGTTGGCAGCCATAGTGTAGGCCCTGAGGAAATGGACACTACCTCATGAGAAAAAGGTTTGAGTTAAGAACACACCACAATGGTTTGAAATATTTATTTTATCAGCCAAATCTAAATGCTAGACAAAGCAGATGGTTAGAATTTCTAAGCGAATATGACTTTGATATAAATCATATCAAAGGGAAAGAAAACAAAGTAGCAGATGCACTCAGCAGGAGGGTGCATGAGCTTCATGCTACAACCATCAGCATGTATCAGATTGATGTTAAAAGAAAAATTATGGAGGCTACAAATACATACCTGCAATAGAAAGAATTGATAGAAAAACTACAACAAGGTAAGACACCACAAAAGATGGATATTTATAAGTTGGGAGTAGATGGAATACTGCTGCACAAGAACAACATATTTGTACCAAATGTCCAGGACTTGAAACATATAATTTTGCATGATATGCATAATGCTCCTTATGTAGGGCACCCTGGATATCAAAAAACTATAGTTGCAGTCAAGAGCCAATACGTTTGGCCACGTATGAAGAGAGAAATTGCAGAATACATCACTAGGTGTATGGAATGCCAAAAAGTTAAAACAAAGCATAGGCACCCAGCAAGATTGCTGCAACTTTTGCCCATTCCTGAATGGAAGTGGGAAGTGGTGACAATGGATTTAATTACGGGATTTCCCAGAACAATTAGGATACATGATTTGATTATGGTAGTGGTGGACAAGCTTACAAAAGCTGCCCATTTTATTACACTAAAAAAAAAATACTCACAAAGAAACAAATGTTGTTGATATTTTCATGAAGGAAGTGGCATGAATGCATGCAATTCCTAAAACGATTGTGTCTGACAGAGACCCGAAATTCACCTCGAATTTCTGGAAAGGATTATTCAAAGGATTTAGAACGAATCTGAACTTTAGTATAGCTTACCATCCTGAGACTGATGGACAAACAAAGAGGGTGAATAGAGTGATAGAAGATATGTTGATAATGTATGTGATGGATAAACCATCAAAATGGGAAGAATAACTACATTTAGTAGAATTCGCTTATAACAATGGGTATCATGCATCATTGAAAATGAGCCCATTTGAAGGAATTTACGATGGAAGGTGCAATACTCCAATAAGATGGGATAATCCAGCTGATAGAATAGTAGTCGAGCCAAAGTTGCTCAAGGAGATGTAGGACCAGATGTTAAAAATTAAGAAGAATTTCAAAACTGCCCAAGACAGACAGAAAATTTATGCTGATAAAAACGGAATCCATAGAGAATTCAAAGTCGGTGATCATGTTTTCCTGAAAGTAAAAGCTGACAAGATTTCCCTGAAGTTGGGAAGCTATGCCAAATTGGCAGCCAAATTGTGTGGACCATTTGAAATCATAGAGAGGATTGGTCTCGTTTCTTATATGATTACATTGCCTGCATCTATGTCTATTCATAATGTATTCCATGTATCATTGCTAAAGAAATACATACATGATGCTAATCATGTTATTGATTGAAATGTTATTCAGGTGGAGCAAGAAGGCGCTTTCCAAGTGCATCCGGTGCGCATCCTAGATTGAAAAATCAAACAACTCCGGAATCGAGCCAAAGGGCTTGTAAAGGTCCAATGGACCTGGTACGGACCTGAAGACACTACTTGGGAGCATGAGGATACAATGCGGGCAGAATACCCGCATCTTTTTGAAGAATTTTGAGAATTTTGTTGTATATGGGTACATGATGCACTGAGGACAGTGCATAAATAAGGGGAGGGGATTGTAATATCCCTCAGCCAAACCCAAATGTAAATATAATCCAAGTATATTTAAGCTAGTGAGTAGTTTAGACATCATTTTTGTAATACACCTTTCATGGCATGGTGCGCGCATACTCTGTGCAGTAAAGGGATGTAATGTGCACATTTTTGAATACCGCATGCAGTAACTAAGGTGTGTGCAACCTTAAAGATAGAGGATACAACGCGTAGTAACTAAAGAGCGTACAAACTTGAGGTCAGCGGATATCGTGCGCAGTAACTAAAGTGCACACAATATTAAGGTTAACAAACCTTTGCGTATATAATATGCATTATATGCTGGTGATCTAGTATTATAAGCCAGGATGCTTCTGTCTTGGAATTAGGCCAGCGCGCCTAGATGTTAAAGGCTAGAGCACCTATTTTGTATATATCTCATGATTAATATAAAAATACATCACTGTGCGCAGACCGACCATGATAAAAGAGAAGGGGGACTAGATTCCACCAAATAGGGAAAGGGAGGGCCTAAAGTTAAGAACATGGCTAGGCTAGAGAGCTTAAAGCCGAAAAGAAATATTATATTAGTATTTCTTAAAAACATAAAGTACAGATAATTAATTTATCCTAAGTCCTAAAGTAGGGGACAAGTGTATCAGAGTAGCTTCCAACATGACAAGTGTCAAGTTGGAGACATGCATACTTATTGCCGAGACTTGTTTCCTTTGGGGGGGGATCGACCATTGTGAGGAGGAGAATCTTACCATTTTTTCTTCCTTCGACCAGAGAACCAACATCCACGATACATTTTGTCAGTCCTTGAGCTACCTCGTATCTTGCTACCATTGTACCCAGACCATATTGATATCCGTTCTTGTTGGTGTACCTGTCATCTTGGGAGTGGGATTGAAGAGGCAGGTTGCCAGGCCCGTGAGCAATTCTCTGAGTGAGGGAATTGCTGAGGATCAATTTCCTGAAGGTGATAAAATGCAGCTGCAGTGCTCTGAGACTTCTGGTACGACCTATTGCGGAATCCTTGGAAGGTAAGTGGGGTATCCCAAGGACTGTTGAGCAGAGAAGGTGTTAAATTTTTAATTAAAATAAAGTACCAAGGCAAGTGTTTCTCTTCCCTAGGTGCCTAAGGGGGAGAAAGTGCCTAATGTGGGTCCTAGTCATTTAATTTGTGAGATGAAAATTAAAAGGTGACTTTATGACTAAAGTGAGGGTGAGTGAAGAGACACCAAATCTCAGCAACCCATCTAATCTAATCTCAACCGTTAGATTAGAAAACCCCTCACCTTCCCTCATGAGGTCGACTAGGGAAAGAGGGCACACCCATTCTTGGATAGTTCAAGCATTCTTGTTGAGAGAACAAGAGAGAGAAAGAGAGAGGTCGAGACGAAGAAAAGAGACAACATTTGCCGAAGGAGAGCATGCATCCCAAAGCAAAGAAGAGCATGGATTTCGAGGCAACAGACAACAAGGAAGAACGGGCTGTATCATACGAATTTGTGGAGGTTGTACAAAATTTAATGTGCACAGAAATTGAGGAGGACAGCAGCTGCAATTTTTGAGAGTATTAACATGCATTCCAAGGCTATCGTACAACATTTATTAGCACAAAAATCGAGGTAACTACTGTAATAAATTTTTGAGTGTATTTCTGTACAGTTCGTACACTTTGGCATGAATTTTGAGGGTCGTACAACACGGTTTACAAGGAGCTGTTCATGATGGGTTTTTCATATATTCTTAGCAGAGTTTTGGCATGAATTTTGAGATAGTCTATACAACATTAATTGTTGGGAGAGATGTACAGTTGTACGGATTTCTGGGATAGAAATCGAGGATCATTTTCCAGGACTGTTCAGAAGGATTTTCGTGAAAGAAAGTCCAGATAATTTTGTGTAAATTTATGAAGATGAATATGTTGTAAAAGAAATTTCTTAGAATCTCATAAATAATAAAATTCCCTCTCTCACTAGTTTTCTCCTTGTGGGTTTTTCCAGGGTCGAAGTTAGACCGAAAATATTTGTGTCTATATTTTCTGAGTTTTGCATACTGCTGATATTTTATTTCTGCGTTGAAAACGATGTTCAAAATCCTCATGTTTCAGTTCTGAAGTTTATTTTCTGTCAAGTTTTTATATGTTGAAACAATGTTGTAACTAGCACTGAAATAGTGCCGAAACAATGCTGAAACATATGCTGAAACAATGCTGTAACTAGTGCTGAAACAATGCTAAAACATATGCTGCAATAGTGCCGAAACATAGTGCTGAAATAGTGCTGAAAAATCAGTGAGACTGAAACTGGGTTGGGGTCTGAATTTTTTTTACATGGTATCAGAGCTGAGTTGAAGAGAGGTAGAAATTTCAGCAGACAGAAAGTAGGGACAACAGTCACTTCATAGGGCAGATTTTTGAATTTGTGATTTTCAGCAGAAAGAGGGTCATGGCTACTGGTTTGAGGGTTGAAGAAAGACTTGATGGGGCAACAAATTTTGGTGCTTGGAAGGAAAGGATGATCTTGCTTTTGGAAGATAACGAGTTGTGGGACATTGTGGAGAATACCACTACTCATCCTGTTGTGGTACCTACTAATGCTACTCTTCTTGCAGCCTATAATAAGAAGAGTATCAAGGACAAGATATTTATTCTTGATGCCATCAAGGATCATTTGATTCCTCACTTGACGGGGAAGACACATGCCTATGAGATGTGGGTGTCTTTGACTAAATTGTACCAGAGTACAAATGAGAACCGGAAGATGGTTTTGAGGGAAAAAATAAAGAGCATAAAAATGACCAAGGCTAAAAATGTGGTCACATGCCTTACTAGATTGACACAGGTGAGGGATGAGCTTGAAGTTGTGGGGGAAGCCATAGCTGACAGTGATCTTGTGAGAACAACATTGAATGGTGTTTCCAAACAATGGGTTGTTTTTGTGGAGGGCATTGTTGCTAGGGAGAACCTTCCCGGTTGGGAACGTCTTTGGGATGACTTTGTCCAGGAGGAGACCCTGAGAGGTTATATGCATGGCATTTCATCTACAGGTCATGAGGAGGAGAATGTGGTTCTTGCTACCACTAGCAAGAAGAAGTTCAGAAAGGGTCCAAAGGGAGGACAAAATCCCAAGGGTGAAGGGCAGAAAGACATGAGCAAAGTCAAGTGCTTTGCTTGCCATAAGTTTGGGCACTGTGCAGGACAATGTCCAAACAAGAAGAAGAAACAAACAATAGCTTTAGCAGAGGTGGAAGAGTTTTTCACCAAGTTTGACAAGGAATTTTCCTTGATTGCATGTCTATCCTCTAGGACCACTACTCCCAATACTTGGTATATTGACAGTGGTGCCTCTCGCCATATGACAGCATTTCGTGAGCACTTGACAGATCTTACTCAGTGTGGAGATGCAGAGGTAGTGCTTGGAGATGACCAAGAGGTCAAGGTGGCTGGTTGTGGGGTGTATCATTTCGGAGGGAGTCTTTGCCTCCCATGACTTTGACAGAGGTTCTTTATGTTCTGAGCTTGAAGAAGAAATTAGTGTCAGTTTCTACTATTGAGGAGAAGGGCTATGAGGTCTTATTCCATGATGGGTAGGTGCTTCTTTTCCCTAGAGGGTCTAGCATCACTTTGGCCAAAGTGATTGGTACTAGACATGAGAGGCTGTACAATTTTTTGTTCCAGCTAGTGCGAGCATTGATTCATTCTACCAGCAGCAGGAGTGACCTATGTGAGATATGGCACAGGAGGATGGCACATTTGCACCATGGGGCTTTGAGAGTTCTGAGGGAGATGGTGACTGGAGTTCCAGATTTTAGTTCAGAGCACCATGAGTTGTACAAGGGGTGTACCTTGGGAAAGTACACCAAGACTGCTTTTCCGAGTAGTGACAGTAGAGAAGTAGGGATACTTGATCCTATACATTCAGATGTATGTGGCCTGATGTCTTCGACATCGTTCACTGGATCCCTATACTATGTTGTATTCATTGATGACTTCTCTCGGAAGTCCTGGATTTTCTTCATGAAGACCAGAGGACAGGTCTTCAGTCGGTTCCAAGAGTTCAAAGCTCTTGTGGAGAACCAGACAGGGAAGAAAATCAAAGTCTTGAGATTGGACAATGGGGGTGAGTATACCTCCAAGGAGTTTATGGATTTCTGTGCTAGAGAGGGCATCAGGAGGGAGTTGACTGTTCCTTACAACCCGCAGCAGAATGGGGTTGCTAAGAGGAAGAACAAGGCCATTGTTGGGGCTGCGAGAGCCATGCTACATGATTAGGGGCTTCCACTATTTCTATGGGCTGAGGCATGCTACACTACAGTTTATCTATAGAACAGGAGTCCTCACAGGGTTGTGGGAAGCATGACTCCTGAGGATGCTTTCTCTGGGAAGAAGCCTGAGGTGGGGCACTTTCAGATTTTTGGGTGCATCACATATTCATATGTCCCTTCTGAGAAGAGGAAAAAGCTGGAACCCATGGTAGAGAGAGGGATCTTTGTTGGGTACAGTGAGACTTCAAAGGCTTTCCATATTTACCTTCCTTCCTTGAGGAAGACTTTCTTGAGGAGGGATGTCAGATTTGAGGAGGACAGAGCCTTTAGGAAGTCTAAAGGTATAGAGAGAGGTGAGCGGTCTTCATCTCAGATTCAGGTGAGCCTGCAGCAGACTACAATGACACAGATTTCGGTGCCACCAATTTTTGTGACTACAGGTTCACATGTGACAGGGCCACAGAGTTCAGGTTCATAGGCTACCGGTCCACAGGTTTTAGGATCAGGTACTTCAGGGTCTACTACAAGATCATTGTCTTCAACAGATGGGGTTGAGCAGGGAGAGTCCCCTCCATAAGACACTACTTCATAGAGGAGGAATCCCAAGTGGCTTCAGGACACTTTGAGGGAGGCACAGGGTTCAGTGGGGAATCCAAAATAGACAGTGAGAGAGAGTAAACCTCCCGAGAGGTTTTGCATCTACATCACAATGGTGAGCAGTATGGAGAGATGCCACTAGTAGACATGTATGGAGAGATGCCATGATGGAAGAGTACAATTCCATCATGAAGAACGATGTCTGGGAAGTTGTTCCTAGACTTGAGGGGAAGTCAGTGGTGACTTCCAGGTGGCTCTACAAGCTAAAGCATGCTGCAGATGGTAGCATTGAGAAGTACAAAGATCACTTTGTGGCTCGGGGGTTTTCACAGGTTGAGGGAGTCGACTATGATGAGACCTTTGTGCCAGTTGCTCGATACACTTCGATTACGGCAATGATCTCCATTGCAGCAGAGATGGGTTGGAAGATCCACCAGATGGATGTGAAGACCGCATTTCTGAATGGTCTTATTGAGTAGGAGGTATACATTGAGTAGCCATTGGGCTTTGAGGTGTATGGGAGAGAGTCTCATGTGTGTAGACTAAAGAAGGCATTGTATGGACTGAAACAAGCTCCCATAGCTTTGTATTCGAGGATAGATGCATATTTGCAGCAGTTGGGTTTTGAGAAGAGTGAGGCGGATCCCAACCTATACTTCATTGTGGTTGGAGAGGATCCTCTCATTCTTCTACTATATGTGGATGACCTTTTCATTACAGGGGTAGAGAGACTCATCAGCAGCTACAAGGAGAGCCTTGCTTCAGAGTTCGAGATGATAGACATTGGAATGATGCATTACTTTTTGGGATTGGAGGTTTGGCAGGAGCCTGGACACATCTTCCTGGGACAGGGGAAGTATGTGTGTGACATTCTGAGCAGATTTCAGATGGGAGATAGTAGGACCATGACCACTCCCATGATTACCAACTGGAAGAAGCTTCATGCTTCTGAGTCACAGTTGGTGGATTCCACTTTGTATCATCAGTTGATCAGGTCATTGATGTATTCGGTCAATACCAGGCTAGATATTTGTTTTTCTGTCAACACTCTCAGTCAGTTCATGGTGGAGCCTAGGAGAGTGCACTGGGTGGCAGCAAAACATGTGCTCAGGTATCTTTGTGGTATGGTAGATTATGGTTTGGACTATCATAGAGGAGATGGAGTTCATCTGGTTGGCTATACAGACTCAGATTGGGCAGGATGTGTCAGTGACAGGAAAAGCACTTCAGGGTGTTTCTTTGGATTGGGATCAGTAGTTGTGTGTTGGTTCAGTCGGAAGCAGAAGTCAGTGGCTTTGAGTTCGGCAGAGGATGAGTATATGGCAGCTAGTCAGGCTAGTTGTGAGGCCCTTTGGCTTCACAAGATGCTGGTGGGATTGTTCGGTGTGCAGTTGAGGCCTACCATGATTTACTGTGATAATCAGAGTTGCATCAAACTCTCAAAGAATCCATTTTTTCATGACCAGTCTAACAATATCGAGATTCGGTATCACTTCATCTGTGATTATGTTCACAGAGGAGCTGTGGAGCTACAGTACATATCTACTGAGGAGCAGGTTGCAGACATACTCACCAAGGCATTGGGCAGAGGCAAGTTTGTATTTTTCAGGGACAAGATTGGAGTGGTGAGTAACACTTTCCTCGGTATGAGGGAGTGTTAAATTTTTAATTAAAATAAAGTACCAAGGCAAGTGTTTCTCTTCCCTAGGTGCCTAAGGGGGGAGAAAGTGCCTAATGTGGGTCCTAGTCATTTAATTTGTGAGATGCAAATTAAAAGGTGACTTTATGACTAAGGTGAGGGTGAGTGAAGAGACACCAAATCTCAGCCACCCATCTAATCTAATCTCAACCATTAGATTAGAAAACCCATCACCTTCCCTCATGAGGTCGACAAGGGCAAGAAGACGCACCCATTCTTGGGTAGTTCAAGCATTCTTGTTGAGAGAACAAGAGAGAGCAAGAGAGAGGTCAAGCTGAAGAAAAGAGACAACATTTGCTGAAGGAGAGCACACATCCCAAAGCAAAGAGAAGCACAAATTTTGAGGCAGTAGATAGCAAGGAAGAATGGGCCATATCGTACGGATTTGTGGAGGTCGTATAGCATTTAATGTGCACAAAAATCAAGGAGGACAAAAGCTACAATTTTTGAGAGTATTGGCATACATTCCAAGGCTATCGTACAACATTTATTGGCACAGAAATCGAGGTAACTACTGTAATAAATTTATGAGTGTATTTCTGTACAGTCCGTACATTTTGGCACGAATTGTGAGGGTCATACAACACGGTTTACAAAGAGTTGTTCATGTTGGGTTTTCCGTACAACATTTTGAGACAGTCCGTACAACATTAATTGTTGGGACAACCGTACAATTGTACAGATTTCTGGGACAAAAATTGAGGAGCATTTTCTAGGACTGCTCAGAAGGATTTTAGCGAAAGAAAGTCTAGATAAGTTTGTGTAAATTTCTAAAGATGAATATGCTATAAAAGAAATTTCTTAGAAGCTCATAAATAATAAAAAGGTCTCTCTCACTAGTTTTCCCCTTGTGGGTTTTTCCAGGGTTGAAGTTAGACCAAAAATCTTTGTGTCTGTATTTTCTGAGTTTTGCATACTGATGATATTTTATTTCTAAATTGAAAACGATGTTCAGAATCCTCATGTTTCAGTTCTGAAGTTTATTTTATGTTAAGTTTTTTTATGCTGAAACAGTGTTGTAACTAGTGTTGAAATAGTGTTGAAACATATGTTGAAACAATGTTGTAACTAGTGCTGAAACAATGCTGAAACATATGCTGCAACAATGCTGAAACATATGCTGAAACAGTGCTGAAACAGGGTTTTGGCATTTAACTTTGGTTGAAAAATCAGTGAGACTGAAACTGGGTTGGGGTCTGAAATTTTTTTACAGAAGGGGCACACTTCCTTGGGTGGGACAGGCATGTGGGGAAGGAGAGGCTGTAGGCTGTGGTTGAGTGAACACCTGAGAGGGAGTCTTTCCAGTTGACCGTGAACCTTTAGCCGAGTTAGGAATCCCTTTCCCAGGTGGAGTCTAGTCCCATCTTGGGGGTGACTCACCGTTGAGAGTGACAAACAATGTAGTCTAAGGCTGGGAGTTTTATGGATGGTCTGCATGCAGTTGGTGACATTCTTACCAATATAAGTACCAGTTATGTGTTGATTTCCATGTTGCATTGTCATTTACATTTTATTTTATGGGTTTTATTGCTTGTGTGAGCATAACTGGCCATACGTTTAAGGATATACCTTGTATACGCTGCATGTCTCTGTTCACTGTTAAATCAGTCTAAAAATCGTATATTTACATAACACAACTGTTTGTTTATCTTTTATATGTGAATCTTCCACTAGAACATTGTTTTTATATTTTTAATTGCATGCATTTCAGTATGTATGTATGCATGTGTGTGTATATACGTATTTAAAGAGAAAAAAAAAGAAAAAAGTTATGTGACATACCTCAGTTGAATACTGGGTGTTACATTATGTTGTTAGAACTAAGTTAAGTGTATGAGTAAGTGACTTCCCCGGTTAGTGGGTCAATGGGGTGTGTTACAGGTGAGAGAGGATGAGCTCGTAGAGCCCCTCTTTTGTAAGGATATCTTGCATCAAAATTTTGCATAGAGAGAGAATGATAGAGAGGTCAGGGTAGAGGCCTTAGGAGGTAGAATAGTTCTGAGAGAGAGAGATTGAGAGAATTGGGACTTTGTTATAGTCCAATTTTTGTAAATCATCTATATAGACACACAGAGATAATAGAAATGCAGTTTTCCCTGCATATCGTGGGTTTATGTGTTTATACATTTTTATGCATTTTTAAGGTTTGAATGCTTAACTAGTGAAGTATTGCACGAGTTTCAATTGTTTATCGTCTTTGAGTTTCCGAGTGCAAGGAATGCACATAGTCTTCAAAGAGTGCGTTGAAAGAGGTTTAATCTCAAGGGAAATATCAGGAGGGATACCATTGAACCTTCATTAGAAGAAGTGCAAGAAGTGCACGGGAAGAACTCTTTATCGAGTTCAGAGAGAACCAGAGTTATTGAGGACTCTGTAGAGCTTTTCCAAGTGGGCATTGAGCCGGTGCAAGTGTGCACAAAAGAAATTCTTGTTGAGTTCAGTAAGAAACAGAGTTACTGAATAATCTATGAGGAAAAATATCTACAAGGAGTGCATCAAACAGAAGAACACCAAGAGGGCAAGAAGTATTTCTTGTTCAAGAAATCCTTCAGATTTTGACATTGATGAATTTTTGAGAACATAAAGTGTGCGTGGGAGATCAAAATATTCGAGGAGAACAAGATCAGAAGGAATAACTCAAGAAGTGCATATGATATGGCCATACTCTAAGTCCATAAGCTTAGAAGATATAACATTTTCAGAAGTGTAAGCAATACCGAAAGGAGACGGGTTCATAGGAGGAATTTGAAAGGTCGAGACCTTTCAAACATTGAAAAAACCTTCTAAGTCGAAGAAATTTTAAATCTTAGGAGGAGGAGCAACAATGACCATTTGATCGATTGTGGAGAAGAAGATGGAATGTTAGATCTACGTCCAGGAAGAGGAGGAATGATTGTAGGAGAACTAGGTCTCAGCCACCAGATCTGAGCATGTGGACCAATAGTCTTTGGATCCATAGGAACGTGCATGAGGTTTAACCTTTTGGAGCTGCGCAGGAGAGAAGGATTTTCAAAGTCATGAAGTCCCGATGTCATTGGAACCATCCATTGGAAAGGACACGTGGCGAGCGATCAATGTTTCGCTGACTCGCACATCAAATAAGTCAAAGGGAAGAATCACAAGAACTCACAAAAGCTGAGTTCGTGACATGATAGTGGTCATTAGATCCAGAGGAGCATGAGTCATCGGATTTGAGTGCTCCTAAATATCTAAATTTTGGGAGTCGGTAATGTGGAGGAAGTATTAACTTGGAAGTCACAAGTCATGAAATCCTGATTCGCGAAGGAGAGTCTGGACCATTCAATCCAAAGGGGATATGTGTCAACAGGTTAGGAGATCCAGAAAGAGGCATAGATTGAAATGTTGAAACAAACGAAGCCCAAAAAATTGTCAAGTAGAGAGGCGTCGATATGCGAGGGGACACTTGGCACCCGAACGTGAGCTCTAGAGAAAGTTACGTTGGAGTTTTAGTTTCGAGAACTGAAATAGTCGAAGACCGAAGCACTAAAGAGGCAAAGCGTTAGGGATGCGAAGAGCCGAAGCGCTAGGGAGATGAAGAGCTGAAGTGAAAAAGGCTAGAGAGATTTTGGACTGTCAGATATAAAGGGAGACATGGAGAATATATGTGAACTCTGGGTAAAGAATTGAAGTAATCCTAGGTTGTCCGATCTAAGAGGACACATGGAAAGATTCCACGAATTTGAGGAGAAGAAAAATGGTTTGAGATTTGAGATCTCAGAAGTTTGGAGACCTGGAGGAAATCTCGGTCATCGATTGAGAAGAGGGTCGCAGGACCATTGATCCAAGTTGAAATGTCAGGCATCCGAAAGAGGATCAAAACCGTAGGTTTGAGGAGACAGGTGGCAAGAGATATTCCACTCTAGAAGATTTCCATACAGAGGAGACTGGAACTTGAGAATTGAAACTCCCAGAGGCCGGAAATGTGGAGTCAACAACAATCGTTGATTTGAATGGGACTGCATGTCTATAGATCATAGATACCTATGAAGACACATGGAAGGAGGAAAGAAGAGAGGAACAAAGATCGATAACAATTGTCGATCACAGGAAGCACCAAAGGAGAAGATATTGATGGACAGGAAGGATTGTAGTGGGAGGATATGATCGGACATTAATAGTCCTTGAGTGGGCCACAATTTCAACCAATGTTTTGGTAATGGGGTATGTGTCAGCATGAGAAAGATTGTGGGGTGAAAAGAAGGTTGGTTGGAAACCACTCTTTCCCGCACCCTCAATTGGGCATTAGCATAAGGGCATAGACAAGGGTCATATGAAGGAAGGGGCTAGTGAAGAGGAGATAACACACATAAATTGAGAAGCACCCAGAGAACATAGAGACAAAAGATGTAGGTATCACAGGACCTACACCAAAGGTAGAAAAGGGACCCATGTATAACTTATCTGGGTTTGATCAGGAACCTAAATAGTCGATATGAATCAAAAATTGGAACGATCCAGTGACCAGGAGGTCACAGAACCCCATAAGGGGAGGGGGGTTGCATCACCTATGAAGTACTTCAGCATGCGAACTAAAAGAAAAACAAGGCTCTAACTAGGATTCCCATGGAAGGAAGGCTCTACCACATAAAGTACAATACACTTATCAGAAAGGAAGGTTAGTGTCACAATTTAGTGGGGTCAATCCTAAGGCTAAATGAACTAGGAAACAAATAATGCAAAAATGCAAGTAGGGAAAACCCTAACCTATATGCAAGTTTTGAGGTCAATACCTGTCATAATGGATCAATACAATAAACAAATGTCAAAGAAAAATGTCTCCAATATTCTACATATAAAGCTAATAACACTCATCTAGAAGTTAGTAAATCCAATATAGATAGAAACTTCAGAAAATAAGAGGTGCTATTGAATACAAAAATTGACAAAAACAAACCTGGACTATACAATATGGTACAAATCATCGCATAACCTTATGTCTCATGCATAGTAATGGTTCAGGTAGAGCCCACTGCTAGGCTCTGACCAAGAGTCTCTTGGATAGTCAATCTGGAAAGTATCCCAAAAGGGAAGAAAACACAATCCATGGTGTAATTCTTCCCATGGTATAGAAACCATGGTCATGGCTTCAAGTATAGCTTCATCCAAAGGCAATTCAAAATCCAAGAAATCACATGAATGAGGAGGTTCAACAGTCCCAAAGGGATAAGTAAAATGATCATATTCCATATGAATATCAAGGTTCTGGTCAGGTTTGGAAAATTCTATCAGCAAAGAATCATAAGCACAAGGGATTGACGATCTACAAACAACGAGATGAGACTCAAAAGGAAACTCAATATCACTCAGACCAAGAGGGGGAATCAAGGGATCCCTTTCCCCCATTGGATAACAAGAATGATCAATTCCAGAGACCATTTCTCAAGAAGGAAAACATGATTGCAAAGATTCCTTCTCAGAAGCAATTGAACATCGAGGATAAGACGACACATAATTTACCTATGGTGCAGTAGAGTCTACACAAATACTAGTAACATACAAAGGGGTAGAATGAGATAATTCCAAATTAGGATGGTTATTATTAGATTCCAGTTGGTCAATAGTGATAATGCTACCATTGTGAGGGAAATGCATCACCAATAATATCGCAGACACCATAGCTCTCATAGCATATACATAATCACGCTCGAGAGGAATATTAAAATCTAATGGTACTTGCACCACTATAACATCGACTTGGATAGTCTTCTCACTTAATGAGATAGGAAACTGAAGAAGAATCCCCAAATACTCATTAAGACATTTGTCAAAAATCTAACAACTCATGTGAAGCAGGCACAAGATCAGGAGAACCCAAAGATTTCCAAGTTGAGGAGGATACAATACTTACGGAAGCTCCTTCATCTATAATACATCGATAAATGTTTTTTGAATTAACCTCAACCCTTATTTGAAAGGGTAAAAAAGAAGGACAACGAGGCTTAAAAAGGTGATTCCAATAAAAGGAAACCATCCTAGGGCTTGGAGGGGGTGTGCTTGAAGTGAGAGGAATGCCCCCTTGTTATGAAATTACTAAACTAGAAATGCTAAAATCATAGTCGATAGACACATCACTCCCCATCAAAAGAGTGGGATCAGCAAAATATTGTTGAAAAAATACTGAGAGGGGGGGGTGAATCAGTATTTCGAGCTATCAATAATTTTTAACTTTTCTTTCACTGAAAAATCTTATTCTATTTTATAGAGATCTGTTGTATATTCTTATGAAAACAGTAATTCATCCAGAGATCTTATCATGGGTTTCTTCATTCATCAGATGTCTTTTAAACAGTATTTCAACCAAATAGACTAACACACATGAACACCAGGATTTAAGGTGGAAACCCCAAATTGGGAGAAAACCACCGTTGTTGTTGTCTCTGTCTTCAATTATTATTATTAGGAAAACTTTATGCAACAATGTACTAGTGCAGACTCATACTAGTACGCAGGCTTCTACCTGCAGAAGGCTACAACCTTCTCTCGTTTACCAGCCTTTCCTGGAAGGGAGCTTCAACCCCCTGAAGATAGCACCAGTTTCTACTAGCAGAGTGCTACTGCTGAAGGGTTTAACCCTCATACTCACTGCTGACCACGTTTCATTAATTTTCACACTGGATCAGGCAGTTTCATCTAGTGGTTATAACAGTAACAAATATTATCTCAAGAGTAAACACAGATCTACAGACTATCATGCATTTACCAGAGGACATATGTTAAACAACTCAGTAAACCTGGTGAATGATGCCTCTGACCTGCTGCTCTGCTTCACCTTCTTCTGCTGCGCCTTCTCAGCTTTTCTCTGCTTCGCGGGTTTTCCTCTGCCACTGTAGAACTTGCAGATCTCTATCCCTCTCTCTTCAACCGCTGCCTCCACAGTCTGTTTCCTCATCTCTTATACACACAGGCACAATGTTTCAACTTCCCAACTCCTTGGGCAGAATGACAACAACTGTCCAGCCAACCGAAACTCTAACTGATCAACAATTAATTTGCAATTATGAATCTGTTTCACTAACGGATTTGTAATTGAAGGAGTTAAATGTGTGTGGAGGAACAACAACCCTTCGATCAACTCAAGCTTTATCCAATGGTTCAGATCGCATCGGGATTTCACTCATCGTGATTTCGGCATTCACTGAGTCGAGATGCACATGCACTCGGAACCTCTGATTCTCCGATCCCCGATGAGCTCCTTTCCGGAGCTTTAGCCTCTTTCCACGTGCTAGCCCTGCTGGCTATAAGCCTTGGCCCCATAAGACCATCAACACATGACCTCGGTCAAAACCATTCATCAGGTTTTCGGCGATTTTGATGTCACCATGCACATGCCTCCGGGATTCCCGATCCCTGAATTTCGATTAGCCGATCCTGCCACGTGTCCTCTCAGATGAACGGTCCCGATTGAGTCGGGATTTCGGGACTTCCGATGTCCTGTTTCTTTTAACCTTGGGAACTCCGATTTCCCGATTGTCGATATGCCGACTCGCTCCTGATTTCCGACACTTGTCCCTCAAATGGACGGTCTCGATACCTTCGGGATTTCGAGACTTTTGATCTCTCGTTTCCTTCAACCTCAGGAACTCCAATTTCCCGATGTCCGATATGCCGACGGTGCCTTGATCTTCGACACTTGTCCCTCATATGGACGCTCTCGATCCTCGATGCCTCTGCTGACGTCACACGTGGTTTGACACGTGTTAGATCCTGCCACATGTCACTCTGATTTGTGACTTTTATGTGCCTGAAGTGTTGAATCTGCCTGACACCTGTCATTCCTTGGTTGTGCCACGTGTCATCACCTGGTTGTGCCACCTGTCATCACCTGGTTGTGCCACCTGTCAGTCGGGATTTCGCATATCGCGAAATCGGGATTTTCATTGCATTGTTTTCTTTGCATGTTGAAACCTCGATCCCCGAAACTCCGATGGAGCCTCCAAGCTGCCACGCTTCCACACGAATAGACGGTCCAGATCTCATCCTCGATTCAATGGCTGAGATTGAATCGTGATATCGCATATCGCGAAATCGGGGTTTCTGTTGTAATTGAACACAGGACTCATGAACTTCCGATTCCCGATTCTCCGATGCCACCTGTCCTCTGCGCTGTCACCTGGACCCCAGCAGGTGCTTACCTCCATCGAGAAATCATGTATCGGGATATCGTGATTTCGGTGGTTGTGAGTTTCTTGTCACCGAGAACTCCGAAACGCCGAATACCGACTCGTCTGGATCTCCTGCCACGTGTTCTCACAAATGGACGGTTCAAACCGCCTATCAGAGATCGCGGATCACGAATCCAATATACAGGAGTTCCATGTCCACGGAAACTCCGATTTTCCGATGAGTTGACCTCCGACTCTCCTCCGGATGTCTGACACATGTCCTTCTTATCCTGCCATCTCCGTGGTTGCCATCAATGACAACAACCATCAACACACATTTGTTGCTGGGTCAATATTTGCCAACAATCTCCCCCTTTGGCATTGATGGCAACACACATTCAGACTCTGTTCCCGACTCCTTTCTCCCCCTTTGACATCAATGGCAAGGAGTGGACAGTTCCAGGCTCCCCCTGAAACCATGCC
>ML777098.1:119407-140232 GCA_009831015.1 Picea engelmannii
TCTGATTCGTGACTTTTATGTGCCTGAAGTGTTGAATCTGCCTGACACCTGTCATTCCTTGGTTGTGCCACGTGTCATCACCTGGTTGTGCCACCTGTCATCACCTGGTTGTGCCACCTGTCAGTCGGGATTTCGCATATCGCAAAATTGGGATTTTCATTGCATTGTTTTCTTTTCATGTTGAAACCCCGATCCCCGAAACTCCGATGGAGCCTCCAAGCTGCCACGCGTCCACACAAATAGACAGTCCAGATCTCATCCTCGATTCAATGGCTGAGATTGAATCATGATATCGCATATCGCGAAATCGGGGTTTCTGTTGTAATTGAACACAGGACTCATGAACCTCCGATTCCCGATTCTCCGATGCCACCTGTCCTCTGCGCTGTCACCTGGACCCCAGTAGGTGCTTACCTCCATCGAGAAATCACGTATCGGGATATCGTGATTTCGGCGGTTGTGAGTTTCTTGTCACCGAGAACTCCGAAACGCCGAATACCGACTCGTCCGGATCTCCTGCCACGTGTTCTCACAAATGGACGGTTCAAACCGCCTATCGGAGATCACGGATCGCGAATCCAATATACAGGAGTTCCATGTCCACGGAAACTCCAATTTTCCGATGAGTTGACCTCCGACTCTCCTCCGGATGTCTGACGCGTGTCCTTCTTATCCTGCCATCTCCGTGGTTGCCATCAATGACAACAACCATCAACACACATTCGTTGCTGGGTCAATATTTGCCAACAAATATTGCATCAACATGACCACTTTTTTAGAATCGATACTCTCCAAGAAAAGAGTGGGATCCGACGAATATTGCATCGGCATGACCACTTTGGTAGACTCTACACTCTCCAAGAGAAGAGTGGGATCAACCAAAGATTGCATTGGCATGACCACTTTGGTAGACTCGACACTCTCCAAGAGAAGTCTGGAATCATCTGAAGATTGCATTGGTGTGACCACTTTGGTAAAATTGACACTCTCCAAGAGAAGTGTGGACTTAGATGAAGATTGCATCGATGCGACCACTTCCTCAACTATTGGTTGAATAGGTTGCGAGAAAACATAGTATGAAGGTGCATCACCCCCCAAAATAAGATCGGGGTCGAATGAAAATTACGTCGGCACGACCACTTCATCAACCAAATATTGAATAGACTGTGAGGAAACCTCAGAAGACTAAGAATCATAAGATCTTGTAGATAGGGACCACAATCTTTGTGCCTCTAGAAGGCCATGGAATAAATGCATAAGGTGATCTCCCTTGCAAAGATTACAAGGGAACTTATGCTTACATCCTATTCATTTATGTTTCTCATTAGAATCAATTCCCCCAGCATGAATAGTTGTGGTTGGTTTCACATCTCAAACATGACTTGTAGAGGTTGGTGATTGGTCGATAACATGACTTGCAGAGGCTACAAACGTATCTCTAGTATGACTAGCAATGACTAGATTTTTTCCCCTAGCATGACTTTCATAGAGTGGGTGCTTTCCCCCAGCATGAATTGCAGAGGCTAGGTGTTGGTATTCAACATGAATTGGAGAAGCTAACGACCTATCTCCAACATGACTCATAGAGGTTGGTGATTTCTTCTTCATATTCTTCCTGTTTCTATTTCATTTATCCTTACTGTTACTAGTAGCTATACTTTCACCAGAGAAGGTAGAAGAAGGAGGAGAAGACTTTATTGATAAAGGAACATCAATGTGATTCCCATGACATAAGGTTCTTAAATAAGATGTGTCAAGAGAATTCAGGACATTTGGAATGGTACCTAACCAAATTGGTAGGCCCACATTCAACTCAGGAATGGACAAAGTGGCCATCAAAGGGACACCAACGTTTCTGAAGAAAGGAAAATCACAAGAATCGTTAGTAACATTTTCAATGAATATATTAAGCACAGGTTCTTCCCTTGAAGGATCGTTCAAGTCTGTAAAATTATCATGCACTAACTCTAGCAAACCAGTGGCATAAAAAAATGCCTATAAAGAGGTGGCTCCACGTTTTTAAGCGGAAGACTGAAAATTCCTCACGAACGATGGAGTGGAGATTCTACTACCTTAGGTTAGAGACCCAAAGAAATGACTGACTAAATAGCTATGGAAAACTAGGAATCATAGAGCACACCACTAAGAAGAAAATCCTAAAAAGAAATAAACCAAACAAACCACCCTTTTGAATGCTTCTGACCTAAGGAGATGAAGTCCTGATCGTCCAAAGCATTCAAAAAGGTAAAGGAATGGCTAGGAGAAATAGTTACCCAAACCTCTAACCAACTATCCCTTTGGATATTTCCCAAAGAATACAGATTCTGCCTCAGGTACCACGATAAATCCCTCACAGAAACCTATGTGTCAACCTATATAAAGGAAACGAGGCCACCAACTTGTAATCAACAACCACGGGGGTACAGTTGACAGTCGGGAGAGTGTATGGGAAGAGTAACTAAGACTAAAAATCCTCCTATGGCATAAAATGAAATAGGGCCAGAATCACTCTTTGTGTACCTTGGATGGATCCAAGTGTCTCAGAGGTCTGACACAAATCAGGCCAGTGACGCTACAGGATTCACCCCCAATACACACTCTCCCAAACGCTTTCTCGAGATTAGGAGTGGATATCTCTGTCACCATCCTCCATGCGACCTCATTTTTTACTCCTGTGTGAGAGGAGCTTCTCGGATTGAGAAATTACAAGGTGGATTTTCACACCATAGCATAGACACCTAAGTGAATTTTTGACTCGCCTTAGAGATTTTACCTCTCCACACCTAATCCAAGGCCCTAACCTAAGCTCTTGGTGAACCCTAGAAAAAGTGTGAATAATATATTTTAGATTAGCATGTTCATTTTAGGGGCTTTTCTTACTCAAGCAATGTAAATGAAACTTATGTTGCTTGAGACACTTGTGAAAAAGAAACTAATTAGAACATTGGAAAAGAATAATTTGCACTGATTCTACAAATGAAAAAGCATTTCAAGAAAAAATCATCAACAGTCTTATACACCTAAAGATGAAATCTTTTCTCCTTTCAATACAAAATGCACAATGCAACTTTCGAGTGAAACAAAAGAGAAAATGAAAGGATTTTATTTCATATTTTTTCTTTTGAAATGCTTTCAATATGAGAAGAAAACACAACTCTATGCTAATTCTTTTTTTTTTTTCAAATAACAATGCAAAAAAAGAAAGAGACCTAGCTAGCTTAGAAACTAGGGTTTCTTTTTATATTTTCTTTCAATAAAATCAAAATTAACAAAAACTGTAGAATACAGGATTCATGCCCACCCCCGACCATGCGAGGGATTTTTTTTTAAAATGCAACTCATTTTTCTTAAAATTCAAGATAAAAATAAGCAAAAAATGCTTGGAAACACAAAGAGACAAGAGGATTTCCTTTTTTATTTCATAAACAATCTGAGCCTGCAAACTGTCTCAAACCCAATCAACATAATCTTCTGGAGCTCAGGAAGACCTGGGAACGACAATTTTCCTGTAGGAAAAAGAAAACATTTTGATTTTTTGTTCCAAAACCACAGAGGCACGTGTTATGCATGGCCAGCCTACGTATATATGCGGCTGCATATAACATAGAACGTGTATGTACATGCTCTATATAGAGGACATAGCGCGTACACCTCTGTAAATTTTCAAAAAGAGAAAAAATTTGGACAGACAACTCGGGCAAGGGAAGCCGGTAGGAACCTAGAAGATGACTAGAGACCTAACCTGAATCAGAACACAAAAAACTCATAAAGAAACTAAAAATCGAATCAAACCAAAATCTCCCACTAAGACCCTAGAGAGACTCCGCAATGGAGTCGCCAATTTTGCTAGCAGGGGAAATCCCCTTATTACTATAATGGGTCGATGTTAGGGACCTAACCCCTCACATAGGTAGAATAATATATTTTGATGTAATAAAGCTCAATATTAATAAAGCCTAGCAATAAGGAAGAATAAGTCGAATGTCAGAAGATGTAATAGAAGCTTCCGCTTCTAGAAGGATCTTCCTCTAGATGGTTCTTTTGATAGACATATTTAGTATAAATAGGAGTCGAGGGTATGAGAACTATTGTCTTGGATATTATTGTAATAGAGATCTACTCGACTGGAGGTTGTCTCGTCGAAGAGGCAAGTGAACATTTCTCTCATTAATCAAAGTGCTCTTTCTGGAGTTATTCTGTTATTATTTCAGTATTATGGTGGTGTTGTTATAGTTATATTGTTGTTCATTTTCCATTTCTACCATTTTATTTCTCTTTTGCATACTTTTTATATCTGGAATATTACAAGTGGTATTAGAGCACTTTCCTCGCCAGAAAATTGTGGGTAATTTTTTGCCAGAGTAGAAATGTATTCCAACATCTTTAAGCTACATATATTTTTTGTTACGTGCATAAACCCACGGTTGAGGGATTCATACATGCAATAAATACATGTGGTACTTAATCACACATCTATTGGCCACCCTTGTAACCCATGCTGGTACCCCTTTGAGTGGTAGTGCATCAAAGAACACCTATATACGGATTGGCCTAGATTTCCTGAAGCCCTCTTTAGATAAATCGATCGACCACCAGACGACTATAGTGTCACTGAGAACAACACTTGGGAAGATACTCTCTAGTACCTGGGTAGTCGGGTAGTATGGCTAAGGGCACAATCTAGCCTCCTTAGTTGTTTCCCTGAGATATTGGGCCGAGTACTACTGTTGGGACCCACACGTATATCAGAGAGATATAGCACAAGGAAAACCCTTATTTGTAGAACCCTTGAGTACCTAACCCTTGGGGACAGAAAAAAACAAAAAACATACATGATCTATTTCCGTGCAGTTGTGTTCGCATTGCCAAATCACTACACATTTCTTCCTGGTTGAGCATTTGGGCATTTCATCACTGCAGTATTCTTCAGATAAGAGCATTTCAGTCTAGAAATTTTTGCACCATTATTTGAGACCTATTCCATTGGATTCATCTCTTCACCCTTATCACATTCATACCTATCATTTTTCATCAAAATTTTTGACCCCACCCGCCCCTCTTCGGTTCCATACCTTGCAATCTGATTTCACAAAGACCCAACAAGAAGTGAGACAAATTAGTGCCAATATTGCCACCATCAATAAAACCATGCATTCCTCCATCTTTGCCTCTATCACGTAACTCAAAGAAGACCTCAAACAAGACATGACTACCCAACTTGAATCTGTCTCTTCGATGATCTGCATCAAGATACATATCCCTATAGATCCCCTGTTATCTAACCCACCTTTTCATACCGAAGTTGAAACTTCCTCTCATTCCCATAATTTTCAGCCCCATCACTTTCAGCATGACCTACGCCTTCCATAGGTGGATGTGGCCAAATTTGATGGCTCGTATCCCACTGGTTGGGTAGCTCAAATGGAACATTATTTCTCTTTGTAAGGAATTACAGATGACTTGGCCAAACTCCGGTATGGTTTTCTCCATCTAGATCAAGAACGTTGGTAATGGTGGAAATCGAGAAAAACTGCCCATCAAGGGTATGTTGCTTGGACACACTTTGTGGCAGAGCTTTATGAATTCTTTGACACTGACACCAACCATTTAGGTTGTTTGACAAAGTTGAAACAATCTGGCATAGTGGAAGACTTATAGCTTCTTTTGAACGACTAGATTTTCGTACAGAGGGCATGTCTGATGATTTTTTCCAAGAATGTTTTATCAGTGGCCTCAAGGATGAGATTTGTGCCCATGTCCTCATGGCTCAGCCTCAAGGTTGGGTGGAGGCTACTAAATGAGCTAAGGAAGCACAACAACTTGTCTCTTCTCAAAACCAAAAACCCTCCTTTATTCCTCGCATTAAACCAGTAAATCCCACTCCTCCTACTCCACTAAAGATCCAAAAATTGACTAGGGCTGAAACGGTTGAATGCCAACTCAAAGGCCTTTGTTATAATTGTGATGAAAAATATTTTTCAGGACACAAGTGCAAGGAAAAAAATATTTTTATGTCCATCTCGGAGGATGTTTGGGAAGAGGATGTTGAATCTCCCCCTGTGTCTGAGTCATGTGAACCCACCGACACTACCCCTCCCTCATACCCTCCCGAAGTAGAACCAATCATTTCCCTAAGTGCTCCCACGGGCTTCTTTGCTCCCCAAACCCTCAAACTAATTGGCTACATCAATCATAGGAAGGTCATCATTCTTGTTGATAGTGGCATCACCCATAATTTTATTCATCACCGCATTGCCCAAGAAAGTAATTGCTATATCCATGCAGTCAATAATTTTCAAATCATGATTTCCAATGGCGGGTCCATGAAATGTGGAGGGCATTGTGGAAATGTGCATCACCAAATTGGTGACTACCACCTGAAATCTCATATGTTTGCTATCGACATGGGTCCTTGTGACATTGTGTTGGGTGCATACTGGCTAAGGACTTTGGGTCCCATTCTCATGGATTTTAAGGAATTAACCATGGAATTTGACCAGGAGGGCCAACAATATAAGTTTCAAGGCATCACCGTTGGTTCCCCTGAGATCATTAGTTCCCATCGTATGGAAAAGATGCTCAAAAAGGGTCATTCAGGCGTTATTTCCCAACTCCATGCCATACAAGCAACTGAGACACCCTCTGTGCCACAAGACCTCCAATCCATCCTCTCTAAACATCAAGTGGTTTTTTCCACTCCCTAGGAACTCCCTCCTTCCCATGATGTTCATGATCATTCCATTCCCATTGTCCTAGGAAGCCTTCCTCCCAATATCCATCCCTATCGTCAACCCCTTTTCCCAAAAAAATGAAATTGAGAAAATGGTTCAAGAACTATTTAACGCAAGTGTTATCTACCCTAGTAGGATCCCCTAATATTCTCCCATGGTCATGTTCATGAAGAAAGAAGGATCTTGGCACATGTGTCCTTATTTCCACGCCCTCAACAAACTCACCATTAAAGACAAATTTCCCATTCCTTTCATTGATGACCTCTTGGATGAATTGAGTGGTGCCCAATTCTTTACTAAGCTTGATCTTCATTCTGGCTACCACCAGATTCGTATGAAAGAGGCATACATTCCTAAGACTTCCTTTAGAACTCATGAGGTCCACAATGAGTTTTTGTTCATGCACTTTGGTTTGTGTAATTCTCCCTCTAATTTCCAAAGCCTCATGAATCATGTCTGTCATCCTTTTCTCTATCATTTTGTCTTAGTTTTCTTTGATTATATCCTCATCTATAGAAAAACCTAGACATACCATCTTTCTCATGTGGATTGTGTTCTCCATCTACTCTCTCAGCACCACCTTTTCCTGAAACAATCTAAATGTTCTTTTGGCACCTCAGAAGTTGAATACTTGGGTCATCTTGTTGGAAAGCATGGTGTCAAGGTGGATCCTAAAAATATTGAATATATGCAAGACTAGCCTCACCCAAAGACTCTCAAAATCTTGTGTGGATTTCTGGGCTTAACAGGTTATTATCGCAAGTTTGTTAAGAATTATGGAAAGATTGTGGCCTCTCTCACTGCACTCCTTAAAAAGAATTCTTTCACCTAGACTCTAGTAGCTGCTTAGGCTTTTCAAACCTTGAATATGGCCATGTGCACCACTCTAGTCCTTGCACTTCCTGATTTCAAAAACAACTTTGTCCTAGAATGTGATGCTTCAGGGAAAGGAATTGGCGCTTTCCTTATGCAAGAGGGTCAACCTTTGGCCTTTACCAATAGACAACCGTCTGAACGAAATTTGGGTAGATCAATCTATGAAAATGAAATTTTGGCTATTCTTCATGTTGTTGATCTTTGGTGCCCTTATCTATTGGGGAAATGCTTCCAAATTAAGACATATCATCAAAGCCTCAAGCATTTTTTGGAACAATGCATCTCCTCCCCAGAGAAACAAAAATGGGTGACTAAGCTCTTTGGATATGATGATGATATTGTTTACAATAAAGGAAAATACAATGTGGTCATGGATGAACTTTCCTAAAAATATGAAGATGAAGGGTCCCTTTTTTCTCTCTCCTTCATTGTACTAGATTCACTCCAAGCCGTTCGCCAATAATGTCTACACGATCCCAAAAGTTCGCATCTGATACAACAATTGCAGTCCAATTCTCTAGTTTCCCCAGGGTACTCTTGGCTCCATGATGATATTTGATACAAAGTCCATTTATATTTAAGTAAACAGTCAAAAATTAAATCCACAGCACTTTCTGAGATTCATTCTACACCCACAACTAGGCACTCAGGGTTTACCAAAACCTATGACAGTGTCAAATGTTTTTTTTTTCTGGGATGGTATGAAATAGGAAATTCGTAATTTTGTGGCTGAATGTGATGTGTGCCAACGTAAAAAGGGTGAAACAGTCAAATCTTCTGGCACACTACAACCACTTCCAATTCCACCTGCTATTTGGCGGGATATCTCTATGGATTTTATTGTAGGCTTACCTAAATCAAGAAATAAATCAGTCATCATGGTGGTCATTGATCACCTTTCCAAGTATGCTCATTTCTGTTCTCTTCAACACCCATTTACAAAAACAAATGTGGCTCATCTTTTCATGGATCAGGTCTTCAAGCTTCATGGCATGCCACATTCTATTGTTTATGATCATGACCCAACTTTCACCAGCAATTTTTGGCAAGAAATGTTCAAGCTACAAGCCACCCAGTTGCATCTCAGCACAGGTTATCATCCCCAGACTGATGGTCAAACTGAAGTTGTCAACAAGTGTTTGGAAACATATTTGAGGTGTTTTTCATCAGAAAATCAAAATCAGTGGGCTCAATGGTTACCACTAGTTGAATGGTGGTACAAAACTTCATATCATACAACTACCCACACGACTCCTTTTGAAGCAATATATGGACAAAAGCCACCTTTAGTTCTCTCATATTTACCAGGTATCTCGAAGGTCCAAGCGGTTGACCAAATTCTTACATTTCGGGAGGCTATTCTCCATACCCTCAAAGAGAATTTGGTCATGGCCTAGAATTGCATGAAGCAAGAAGAAGATCAAGGTCGCTCTGAACGTCAATTTGCAGAATGGGATTAGGTGTTTCTTCACTGCAACCTTACAAGAAAAATTCCCTCAAGGCTAACCATTGTCACAAACTGGCGCCCAAATTTTATGGTCCTTATACCGTTCTCTAGCGTGTGGGACAGGTGGCCTAACAGTTATATTTTCCCAATTATTCTAAGCTACATCCTATTTTTCATGTTTCCTTCTTAAAGAAGGTGATTGGAACTAAGTGCTAAACTCAAACCAACCTTCCCAAATTGGACGAAGAAGGCTCCATTTGGCTACATCTAGAAGCTATTTTGGACTAGCATGAGCATTGCCTACGTCAATGAACCATCAAGTAAGTGTTAGTCCAGTGGAAAGATACAACCCCAACAAATGCCACTTGGGAACCAGCTACCATTCTGCAACAATTTCCGCATCTCAATCCTTGAGGAAAAGCCTATTTTTAAGGGGGAGGACATGTTATGGATCTAACCCCTCACGTAGGTAGAATAATATATTCCAATGTAATAAAGTTCAATATTAATAAGGCCTAGAAATAAGGAAGAATAATTCGAATGTAAGAAGATCTAATATAATCTTCCGCTTCTAGAAGGATCTTCCTCTAGATGGTTCTTTTGATAGACATATTTAGTATAAATAGGAGTCGAGGGTATGAGAACTGTTGTCTTGGATATTATTGTAATAGAGCTCTTCTCAACTAGAGGTTTCCCCCTCGAAGAGGAAAGTGAACATTGCTCTCAGTAATCGAAGAGCTCTTTATGGTGTTATTTTGTTATCATTTCAATATTATTATGGTGTTGTTATGATTATATTGTTGTTCATCTGCCATTTCTATCATTTTATTTATGTTCTGCATACCTTTTATATCTAGAATATTACAGTCGAGGTACAAGAAGAGCACTGAATTCCCTTACAAGACAATCCTATTCCTAAGCTATCCAAAAACTATCTAAACTTAGAGGAAAAGAGAGAGGAAATTAGTTGTACCTTTGGTCCTAATGTCTGGTGTAGACCTCCTTCTCCTTTATAGCTTTTTAGATTGTTGGTCTCCTCCCAAAGTTGACCTTCAAAAACTTAGGGAGACAACACTACTAGATATATGATCTCTACTTATCACTATTAATTTTATATATAGACATAGATGCATTAATGAATAAATAATATAGACACAATGTATTGGTACATGAAAAAAACTCTTTTATTCAAAATGAATATTGCAAAGATTACAACCTTCTTATCAGCAAACGCTCAACGAACCAAGTCTGGGCTCCTCTTATTGTTGCTCCAAGTGCATCATTCCCATTCTTACCTCTCACAACCAACTGATCTCTTTGGGGAAATGGAAAGGATTGTATAAGGAGAAAGGGCTAGAAGGGGGAATCTTGAGGCCAAATCTCAGAAAGGGCTACAAAACATGGGCTAGAAGGGGAAGGGATTTTGGCAGATTTTTTGTGTTCTCTTGCTTGTTGTTTAAATGAGACCCCAAGACATCCTTTTATATGAAAAAAAAAGGTTTTTCATTTTTGGGATGGGATACAATGGGTGAAATGGTTGGGAAACCCTTGATAGCCCGTAAACTCTACCGAATTCCTTGCAATTATACATTTTTTGCAACTTTTGGAGGTAAACATGGGTGGTCTAGCATGTAGCTCGAGTATGTACATGGGTTGTCTATTATGAAGACAACGTGTGTACATGGGCTATAGTTTAGCTGGGTGCATACATGTTCCAAAAAATGGTTTTTTAAGAAGGATCCTCAATAGTAATTTGAAAATTTGTGTAAGTGGAAAGGCCAATGCCATGTATGCATAGGTAGGGAATTTTTGGACTATAACACTTAGCTTACATCCAGTGGCCATGAGAGTACTCATAGGTTTATTTTCTTCCATTTGTAATTTCTTTAGCATTTCCTTGATATATTTTTATTGGGAAACAAATATTCCTTTTTTGTTTGATTTACTTGTAAACCTAAGAAGAAGGATAGTTCTCCCAGCATAGACATTTAAAATTCTTCTTGCATTTTGGTTGCAAAATTTCTTCTTAGTATAGTAAGATTACTTTCAAATATGATGTCATCTACATATACCACCACAATAATCATGTTTTGATCCTCAATTTTGATGCATAAGTTGTTGTTAGTAGTCCCTCTCTTATATCCTTGTTTTTGCAGGTACTGATCAAGCCTTGAGAACCATGCTCTGGGGACTTGTTTAAGACCATACATGGCCTTTTTTTATCTTGCAAACATGGTCCTGATTTTCTGTTAACATGAATCCTTTTGGCTCCTCAATATAGACTTGTTCTTCTAGTGTTCTATTAAGGAATGCTGGCTTCAAATCCTTTTGATAGATTTTGAAATTTTTGAAGCATGCAAATGTCAGGAACATTCTAATGGCCTCAAGTCTTTCTACTAGAGAAAATGTCTCTTCAAAATCAATACCTTCTACTTGGGAATATCCTTTGCAAACTAATATGGTTTTTTTCTTTATAATCTCCCCATTTTCATTTAGTTTGTTCTTGCACATTCTTGTCCATGGGTCTTGGAACTAGTTCCCAAGTTTGATTTTTCTTTATTTGGTCTAGTTATCCATGCATTCATTTTATCCAATATTTAGTTTTGTTGGATTCTTTAAATGACTTAGGTTCTATCAAGGATAACAATGCTTGTTCTGAGTAAAATGTGAATTTCCTTCTTGTTTCCACTTCTGCATTTTTATCTCCAATAATCTAACTTTCAAGATGATTCTTTTGAACTCTTTTTATGGATATTTTGGCAAGGGCGTTTCTTCATTGTATTCTTCATCAGTATATGATTTGTTTTCCCCTGTTTCATTATCATCATCTTCTTGCTGAGATTCTACATCATCATCTTCTTGCTGATATTTTTTTATCAGTTTTTGATATTTCTTGGGATATGCTCTTCTTTAGTTTTAGATCATATATATTTACATTTTCACTTTCCACTATCTTTGGTAGTCTAAGATTATATCATATGTAGTCTTTCTTATTAAGTGAATACCCTAAAAATATTCCTTCATCAGATCTTGGATCAAACTTCCCTAAATTATCTTCATCATTCTTAATTTAACATTTACTTCCAAAAATTCTAATGTGTTTTACAGATGTTGGCTTGCCAAACCATAGTTCATAACGAGTTTTGTCATGGTTGGGTATCAACTGAGATTGATTAAGTATGCAAACTATTGTGTATATTGCATCTCTCTAGAATTTTTCTAGAATATTGGCTTCATATAGCATGGTTCTTGCAGCTTCTTGAAATGTTCTGTTTTTCCTTTCTACCACTCCATTTTATTGAGGAGTCTTGGGAGCTGAAAACTTTCTTTTGATACCATGATTTTCACACAATTGAATGAAGTCTTTAGAGGTGAATTCTCCTCCATTGTCTGATCTTAGACATTTAATTTTGAGATCTGTTTCATTCTCTACAAAGGATTTGTATGTTTTAAAATTCTCAAAGGCTTCTAATTTTTATTTTAGAAAGTATACCTAGGTCAATATTGTGTAATAATCAATGATCAACATAAAATAATGTTCACCATAATTACTTTAGTTCTGGTAGGTCCACATAGATCTGTGTGAATAAGTTCTAATGGTTTTGTTGTGGAATTCTCTTTTGTTTTGAACCTAACTCTTATTTGCTTCCCTATTTGACAATGATTACAAATAGGGTTTGAAGGCTTTATAATCTTTGACGGATCCCTTACTTCCTTCTTCTTATTGACTTTGATTAAGTTTTCAAATCTTATATGACCCAACCTTGTATGCTATAGCCAACTTTCATGTTCTTGACCTAAACAACATTTTTCTTCTCCTTCCATGTCAAGGATGTACACATTGTTTCTTGACCTTGATCACATGTTTGACTTACACTTATGAGATTAGGCTTAATATTTTCTACTAAAAGTACATTTTCGGCTTTGGACTTATTATTCCTTAGGCTAACAATGCCTTTTCCAAGTATCTTGGTTGAAACATTATCTCCAAAGGTGACTTTTCCTTTTTATTTCTTTGTTAACTTGAGAAATTTGCTTTGATCTCTAGTCATGTGTTTAGAACATCCATTGTCTATATACCACTGGCATCCTTTGTTTTTGGCATACAAGGATACTTTACACTCTGTTTTCTCTACTTGTTTTTTCTTCCATAAGTTTTTATTATTGGGAATATTTATCTCTTTGACATACTTTGAAAATCTACATTCACTGGCTTTATGTCCATAGTTATTACATTTCAGTCATTCCATATTGTAATCTTGTAATGGAGAGAACAAATTATAGTTTATTTTATTTGTATTGAACTTCTGACTTCTTTGGACTTTTTTTGGATTGTGCCTTCTATAGGATTTACAATGTACTGCATTGTGTCCAAAATTATTGCAGGAATAAAAATATCCAAGGAAGATATACTAATATCTGTTAGAGGGATTTCTTGTAGTGATTGTATTCTTTTGGTCATATTTTTATTTAGTAGGGAATGTTGATTTCTATTTATTTGGGATGGTCTCCAATGGAATCATCTTTTCCTTATCATGTTTCTTTCTTAAGGGGTTTTTAAGAGCATCTTCATAACTGACTAGTATTTTGACAGATCCTTGTGATGTAGAAGTTGCTTCTTGGGTGTATCCCAAACCATTTTTGTTAATTGGTGACCTATGACTACTAATAATTTCATCCAAAATATTTGAACTATTTTCAATTTTTGATCTCTACTTTTCTTTTTCAAGTTCACCTTTTAGCAGCTCAATCTCAGCTTCTAGCTTCTCACATACTTGTTTTATATCATTGATTTGTTTTTAAATGAATTCTTCAATTCTATTAGCTTCCAGGAGCTGAGCCTTTAAATCACTGATGATCTTCTCTGATTATTTGATAGTACTTAATGCACCTATTTCTATTGATTGGTGTGATTCTTCAAATTCTTGAAGTTTTTCCCTAAGTAGCTTTTTCTTCTTTTTATACTTCCTTAGTTCCTCCAGAGCACTAATCAGTTTATCTTCTAGATCTACTTCAACTTCACTTTCAGAGTTTTATTCATTATATATATTATTATTTTGAGTGTTTTTTCCCATAAATAGAAGCTCTGAATCTTCATCCTCACTTATGTCTGAAGAGATGATGTCTTCTTTGGAGTATAAGTTTTTCTTGTTCTTATAAAATTTCTTCTTGTATTGGTTTTTCTGGTTGTGGGATTCTTCATCATCATTATCCTCCTACTTGGGATAGGAACATTTGTTATCAAAGTGTTTGATTCTGCCACAGTTGAAACATTTGAAGGGTAACTTTCCTTTCTATCTTCCAAATCCTTTCTGGAGTTTCTTTATAAAGTTGGCCTCTTCTACATATGAAATCATTAGACATATGTTCCTGTTTCTTCTTTGTTTTAGATGCTTTAAATGTTGTTTCTCCTTTTGATGGTTTTTCATTCCCTGTTCTCATCTCATATGCTATAAAAATTTCATGAAGATGATCTACTGTGAGCTTGTCAAGTTATGGGCTATGTTCAATTGAGGAGATCTTAGCATCATATATCACAAGTAATGACCTTAAGACCTTTTGTACAATAGGTTTATTGATAATTTCTTCTTCTTCTACTCTGATTGATTTAACTACCTCATCTACCCTATGAAAGTATTCAACAATGTTTGCTTCTTCTTTCATTTTCAAATTTTCAAATCGAGCTCTATAGGTTTTTAGTTTGGCTTCCTTGACTTCGCTATCTCCTTCATATACAACCTCCAATTTGTCACAAATTTCCTTAGCTAACTTACAATGCCTTCACACATATAGAATTTGGCAACCCTCCTAGAATGGAATTAACTTCTCTTGAGTTGTCATTCCACACCTTCTTTCTTGCAATATTTGTAGGTGGAGTAGTTGGTGTAGTGTAACCATTTACAATAGATTCTCAGACATCAAAACCAAGAGCCAACATGAAGCTTTTCATTCTTATTTTCCAGAGAGCATAACCACCTTCATTAAACAATGGTGCTTTGTTTGAAGACATTCCCTCTTGCTAATCCATTTTGAGAATCTACCTTCTAGTTATTACATTGTGATGAAGGGAATTTCTCTGATACCAATTGTTGGAAATACTANGAATCAATATTACCCTTTTTTGAATAATTAGCAATTACCTTTTTATTTTATTAATCTCCACAATAGATCAACAATGGACTTGTATTTAAAATCAATTATATAAATATATTTAACAGGAATTACAAGGTTTTATAAAGAATAGTGAAGGAAACCAATCCTTTTTAGAGCACCAACTCTAGGAGATACAAATCCCCTTCTTTAGGGCACCAACCCTAGGAAGCACCAACTCCCTTAATTCACACTTTACTTAGTAAATGATATTGATCCTTCTATGCTCATCCCTTCCACCCTCACTCCATAAGTATCATCAGTTCCTCTTCTTGGAATCTACTTCTACTTTGATCTTCTAATCTGGAATGTTGTTATAGAAAGATTTGACTCACCCTATGAAATCTTGCACAGAAGGCCTTTTTCCATTTCCCTATGTAGACTTGTCATCCCTTTTTGCAAGTCCCAGAGCTAAAAATACATTTCTTCCACATGTACGCACCTTGCTTACTATACAACATGTGTATATGCAAGTTGCACCACTACAACCCACGTACATCAGGATTTGTGCCTAAAAATGAAAAATGGTGTCGGGTTTCTATGTCACGACAGGAGATCTATGATCCTTGGACTTCCATATACTGGAAACATTCCGACTAGACCCTTCAGTTCCATTTGAAGGCTATAAATGGGCCAATTCCAAGCTATGGAAAAGAGGAGAAAGAATTCAACTTTGAGAGAAAAGTTACTTTGGAGAAATTATTTAATTCATATTGAGTTTGCATCCCTTTTTACTTTAATTCTGAACACAATTTTCAGCCCCCAAGATCTTCCCTTATTGATTGAGAACTTCATTGTCTCTCTTCTATGAGCTTTCCTTTGGTGGAAGATTAAAGTGGTGGAGGCCTAGCTGGAAGGAGCTTAGTTTCTCGGTTCCAAACCATGCCAACACGGAAGTCTGTAACATTTTCACTTCTGTTGACCATATATTAATAGAAATACTATTTTCCCGTCCAATTAATATCTTGAAAATATTTGAATTATTATTCCATGGGTGTATTTTTCATGTTTATTAATGGATTATGATATTGAATGTGCTAACATCATTTATTATGACCATATGTTTGATTTTCTTGGTTGTTGAGTACTAGTTGCAGGTGTATTTCTTTGGGTAAAGTGCTCAACCCAGTTTTTGGCTTGACAAACACGTATATACACGGGTTGTCCCTCTACAAGCTGCATGCATACGCTTTATTTCCTTGAATAGTTGCGTACATCAACCTCTTGTTCTTTTTTACTAGATTTGGTGGTTGCTGGTTGTGATTTGATGTTTGTCAAATCTTCTTGGGTCTCTGTAGTGACTGTTAAGTGCCCATGGGATGACATGCAACCTGTCCGGGGTTGAATTTTTGGGCATATTCTTTCTCATCACCTTTTCATTTTGATTGTCCTTGTACGTTGGGATGGGTGTTTTTCTCCTTGGTATTTTTCTTGACTTATCTCTTTCTATACACAGTAGAGTTTTATATATCAAGTTGTTGTTCAATCCAGTCTTTTTCATTTTTCTTATGATGAAAATACAAAAATACTACGCATTTTGCAATGCTTGTAATTTTGATCGTTTGAGTCTTTGTCATTATCTTAGCACCATGTAAAGAAAGATTTCATTTTTACTTTAGAATTACAAAGTTGAAATTGAAAATTGCATTTGTTTTAAGAAGCATATCATTCATTGAAAATTGAAGTTGGGACTTTGCATTGTATTCATATTTACTTTACTTGCTGAGTCATAACATCATGAGTTTCACTACCATACCCTTTTGAGTAAGCACTGCCATTGAAATTAACGCTATAATTTAAAATTGATTTTTCACGATTTTATTTTCTAGGGTGAACAAACTAGCTTAGGATTTAATGCCTTGGAATAGGATTTTGTGAGTAAACTTCTCCAAGGAAATTAAATCAACATATGTGTCTGACAAAGGGAGTGGATAAATCCATTATATAATTGGTAATATTAGGAGGCTCCACTTACATTGGAGTTAATCACGAGGTCGTGTGAGGTTGTTTGAAGGGATATCCCCCCAATACCTTCTTAGTGTTAGAGATATTTTTGGGGATCTATTCATATATGGGGATATTGCTAGTGTGTTTACCTCCGTGAGAGGCAATACTTTCAAGGTTTTGGCATTTTCTACCCTTCCCATATGGTGGACTTGACTTATGACTGCTCACCTGTGCATTAGTTACACATTGGCTGCTTAGTTGCTTGACTTAGGTGCCTCATAGGTTACTTGCAAGGGTTATTCTGTAGGTACCTTGGGTCAGATAAGGGTAAAAAAACACACAACATTTATGGAGGATTACATATCCCGTCGGATTTGACCAACTAGTTGTTAAGCCCATGAGGGCCCTTATAACTGATTATGTTACCTCCGATATTTAGCAGGGATTCTCATGCCCCTCTTGGGTGAGACATACCTTCTTTAGGAAGTGTTTCCATCCTAATACACACTTGCAAATGTGAGAAAATTCTAGCTCACTTAGTGTGTCCTTGGAGGCATGATGCCTAGGTTCACAGTCCACACTGTCACCTTGGCTTGAACCTCTTCCTTCTAGGCTCACTCCTAGGGAAGCCAAGGGGGGTAGACCCTAGTTACTAGATAAGATTTAACGTTTATGTTCTAGGAGTTGGTTTTAATTGATTAGAATTTGGGGGGGAGTACTAACCTATGATGCAAAGGAAACAAATGGAAGATGTACAATTAATTATGTTAAGCAAACCCTTCCCTAAGTCAACCAAGACTAGTGCCTAAGGTTGGGAAAATGGGTCAACTAAAGTTTGAGGAGGTTGATTAGAAAATATTACAAATATTACAAAATTACAACTACTTCACAACAAAATATACAAGTACTTACAATATTAAATGAAAGATACTACAACAAGATATATGAGATATACAAGGTACAAATAAACAAGATTAACCAAAAGATTATATGTGAGAATTCAAAGGTATTCAAAACATGAAGATCATTCACATAAAGCCAAGCATGCCCCAATAGCAATTGAACTACTTTTCAATGGAAACCGTAAAATCACTCAAGATCCAACAGGATGATGCCTCCAAGTGGGATGCACTATCTCTTGTTAAATCACACCATAAAGAGCATTAACCAAAAGATGTGAAGTATTTGAAAGACAAATGCTCAACAAACTTAAAGAATTCAACACTTAGATATTTAAACCACAACTTCCATGAAAGATAGAAAGATATAATGTACTTGCAACTAGTTCTCTAAACAACCATAAGATATATCCAAAAGAATATTGCCTATAATACTAAGTGGTTAGGAGTTGCTTAAAGATTTTGAAGATTTTGGTTACCCTCCTAACTAAGTGTCAAACCTTAATCCTCCTCCCCCTATTGCCAAATGGTTGTTGGATGCTCAATATAGTGAAGCAACAAGGCCCACCCTAGCTGTCACAGTCAGCCCAAAGAATTGAGTTTTTATGGAAAGGACACTCCTTTGCGTCGTGAGACCTTCCCGAACCTGCAGCTTCTGTTGCCCTCCTCAATTCCCATTTTAAATGGTGAAGATGGTGGATTTTAGGTGTTCTATTTGGTCTAATATATTATTAATGGTTAGGACTAAGTTTTAAGATGTGTTGGTAAGTGTTTTGATAAGTTTCAAGTCCCCAAAAATAGTGAATTATGCCCAAACCCGAAACATAAATGACTGTGAAAGTGTGTTGCAGATTATGAAAATGAATCTTATGAACACATCCAAAACATGTAAGAAAATTGAAAGTAAAACATCTATTCCATTATCATCCACTTAACAATGTATGCATGTAAACTTGAATAGAAAAAGTAAAGTGAAATACAAGAACAACTTGCCAATTATAACAGAAAATTGCTTTATGTGATCACCTTTTAGCTATGTAAGTTAATCCATTTGAGAGCATGCTAAGAAAATGAGTGATGCTTGTTGAAATGAAAACTAAGCTCTACACCATGTACATGCTACACATATGATTTAAATTAATGGATGGCAAATGCCTTAAGAGATAAGTAAATTATAGATTCAAAGGACTACTTCCAAAGCATTTAAACCATGAGAGATTGCACTTGATAAAAACTAGAGCATGAAAATGAAACTATGACTTGAGGGCTTAAGCTAAGATTAATGATGTGTGATGACTACTCTATAAGATTTTAATCACATAGGAACATAATAACCATCAACACATATTTACCTGGCCATACGATTTTGGGGATTTCTCTCCCAAGGTGTAGGAACTTAATTAAACAAAACTTGAAAGTGAAAAGAAAACCACTCACAATGGCACAAGGTGGAGGAAAGCCTACCAATGTTCTGCCAGAGAGGGTTGGAAAGAAAAATGTAATTATCATTGAAACAAGCTAGCCACACAACCTTCTCCTAGTGAGAAGTGGGGCAAAAGAATAACCAATGATGAAATTAAACTAGGCCCTAGCCCAATGATATTGGGGGGTTGGCTGAGCCAATCACTCTCCCAAGGTGTAGGCAACAAAATAACTTGTAAAAAATGACTTACAATGGCTGAAATAAGAACAAGAGAATGCAAGCCTCAAGGGAACTTCTTGGGGGCTTGCTACAATGCTAGAAATGATAAGGAAAGAGAAGAGATTTGTTACCCAAATAATGGAGCAACTCTTAAGGTGTTGTGCGGCCAAATTTGGGCAGCCTTTGTTCATGGTAAGATCCTACAAAAACCAGCAAGCTATTGCTTGCTGGAAATGCTGCACAACACAAGAAATGTTACGAAAAATATCTATTTTTAGGCAAGAATTTTCCACATAAAATTATCCAAGCAAAATGAGATTTAATTGACCTATCTAAGATGGTTAACTAGCTGAAATATATGATGAAATAGAACATAAAATCAGTCTAAGAAAAGCATGGAGTTTAAAAGGGCCTTGAGGTAAGACTCCTTCTTGAGGCTATCCCAACAATCCCTTGAGGCAAGCCTGCAAAACTCAAGCAACATGTGAGGTATACAAATATATAAAATGCATGAATAATCTAACAATATGAAATAATTCACACCACTATCTACCCAACATGTATAGACCAACAAGAATACTCTTTGCTAATCTACTCAAGTAAACTACTTTACCAAAGATCTACTCAACACTACACCAAATACAAAAAATGAACAATGTCACCTCATATGCAAGAATTCAATCATAATACTCTTGATTAATCCAAATCCTCCAAATATTTTTATTAATCCAAAGGGGAGAGTGTTGCAGCAACAATTTTCTCCAAGACTCTCAAGAAAAAATGGGATGGAAGCAAGAGGCAAAGAGCAAGAGAGATGGGGTGAAATTTCAGTAGAGTAACACTAGCTCAAAGAATGGTGAAGAAATGAGTGAGGAAAGGCTCTATTTTTTCTTGGAGAGGCAAAATCACCCCTCTTGGATGAGATCCAAGTGTCAAATAGCAAGCCAAAGAGAGCATCCCAAGGAGAGGGGCACACCACTTAGGGTTTGGGTGAGGATTAGTGAAATGGGTGAGTGAGTTGGAAAGTGGGGACCGTGTAAGGAAGAGTTGTTAGGATAGGAAGGGAGCACTACTCATGGAAGGGGCCCACAAATTAGTTAAAATTTGTTTCAAAGGTTTTCATGTGAGGGGGT
>ML777098.1:148367-196687 GCA_009831015.1 Picea engelmannii
GATCAAAGATCAACACACCGATGTTTTCACGTGGTAAAACCCCTACAGGGAAACATCCACGGCCCCAGCTAACGCGACCACTTGGAGCAGTTTATTAATGCAAAGAAAAAGATTACAGAGAGATTTTACAAGAGAGTTTCTCACACTCGATCATCGACAAATGACCCTCCATGCTCTTTAAATAGAGATCATGGACCAATCGGGTGTTAAGCCACGGATCAATGGCCGTTAAGATCGAGGAGAGTATGAACCATCGGATCACTCTGTGTCGGGAACATATCGTGACCGTCGGATTTCCTAACTACAAATGCATACTAATGCATACTAAAGAAACACACTTTTACCTAACGACATATTAGACCAAGTAGATCTTAACTAACTCCTAAGTGTCTAAATATCCTAACACATACATGCAAACATTATACTCATGACCACACATATTAAATTGTTCATTTTCTGATCCATAAGGTCCCTCCTCACCATAAAGGTGAAGGAAGACTTGGCAAGTTGATTCATCATGGAATTTCTCACAAGGTCTACAATAATGAATAGCCTGGTGGTCAACCCAATTAGTGGATTAAAATGGATTTGGTGGTTTTTGATTTGAGGGAGGGGGCTTCTTAGGCCACTTGTCATTTGGCCTATGTGGGGGCCTACTAGCTTGTCCCCTTTCCATGGCTATCAACCTATTCTGCATGGCATTCATCTCACCAACATGTTCCTTCAATTGATTAGCATGATTAATTTCCATTTGTTTAATCAATTGAGTGAGCTCCTTAATGCCATCATTAGAGGGTTTCTATGTTTCAACATTTTTCTTCTTCTCATCATGCAGTTGTGAAGAGGACCCTCTTGTAAAACCAAGAATGCTAGACTTCCTAGCATCTAGCATATTATGTTCAATTTTTATAGTTGTAGCTTGTGCTGCTCCCAAAGTTTGAGGATCCTTATCCCTTAAGGGATACCTCATTTCACTGTCAATTGCCTCGATATAATAAATCAAAATTGTAGTATCTGAAGGCTTAATGTCATTATGAAGGCTTTTCACCAATCCATTAAACTTAGTGTTAAATTCTACCACAGTTTCATTTTCTTTCTTATGGCTAGTAGTAAGAGCAACAAGCTGGAATATATGTTCCTTTTGATCACCCCATCTCTTCCTAAACTCATTCAATATCTCATCAAGGGTGCGAAATGTAGTTGGATCAAAATCAGTAAACCATTTGATAGCATCTCCTTCTAGTGAATACACAAACAAAGTCATTTTGACATATTCTTCATCATGACCCCTACAATATCTTTCCACACACATCTGGAAATTCAGGATATGAGATTTGGCACTTATAGCATTGTTTCCCTAAAAGGTAGGCAACTTGTCAATAGATTTTTTCAGGAACTGCGTGAGGGGCACCTTGGATTCCTGCAAAGTTCAAAGGTCTCAAAAATATACTCATGGTGGCGTTAGGATTATTAGTGGGATTATTAACGGTTTGTTGATTATTGGTTTGGAACAAGTATTAGATATTAGTGAGTTCTTCTTCTCCAAGACTTTCAAGTAGCCTCCTAGGAGCAAGGCGATTTAGTCTCCTCCTATAAACCTTTCCAGGTTCAGTAAAAGAATAAATCACTCCTTGTGAAGTGCTCCTAGTAGTATGCTTGACAGATTTTTTCAATGGAGTTGCCACTTGAAAGGAATCACACAAAATCAACCAATACAAGTTCAATGAATTTTAGGGACTAGAAATTTTATTACTTAGTTCTTAAAAAATTAAGTTAAGTCATTTTGATCAAGGATAAATGAATTATCCCCGGCAACGACACCAAATATGTTGTCGTCCTAATACACACTTGCAAACGTGAGCAAATTCCAGCTCACTTAGTGTGTCCTTAGAGGCACAATGCCTAGGTTCACAGTCCACACTGTCACCTTGACTGGAACCTCTTCCTTCTAGGCTCACTCCTAGGGAAGCCAAGGGGGGTAGACCCTAGTTACTAGATAAGATTTAACGTTTATGTTCTAGGATTTGGTTTTAATTGATTAGAAGTTTGGGGGGATTACTAACCTATGATGCAAATGAATCAAATGCAAGATGCACAATTACTTATGTTAAGAAAACCCTTCCCTAAGTCAACTAAGACTAGTGCCTAAGGTTGGGCAAAGGGGTAAACTAAAGTTTGAGGAGGTTGATTACAAAAGATTACAAATATAACAAAATTACAACTACTTCACAACAAAATATACAAGTACTTACAATATTAAATGAAAGATACTACAACAAGATATATGAGATATACAAGGTACAAATAAACAATATTAACCAAAAGCTTATATGTGAGAATTCAAAGGTATTCAAAACATGAACATCATTCACATAAGGCCAAGCATGCCCCAATAGTAATTGGACTTCTTTTCAATGGAAACCACAAAAGAACTCAAGATCCAACAAAATGATGCCTCCAAGTGGGATGTGCTATCTCTTGTTGAATCACACCATAAAGAACATTAACCAAAAGATGTGAAGTATTTGAAAGACAAATGCTCAACAAAATTAAAGAATTCAACACTTAGATATTTAAACCACAACTTGCATGAAAGATAGAGACATATAATGTACTTCCAACTAGTTCTCTAAACAACCATAAGATATATCAAAAAGAAGATTGCCTAGAAGACCAAGTGGTTAGCAGTTGCTTAAAGATTTTGAAGATTTCGGTTACCCTCCTAAATAAGTGTCAAACCTTAATCCTCCTTCCTCTATTGCCAAATGGCTACTAGATGCTCATGATAGTGAAGCAACAAGGCCCACCCTAGCTTCCATAGTCATCCCAAATAATTGAGTTTTTACGGAAAGGATGCTCCTTTGTGCCATGAGACTGTCCCTGGCCTTAACCTTCTGTTGCCCTCCTCAATTCCCATTTTAGATGATGAATATGGGGGATTTTAGGTGTCCTAGTTGGTCTAATATATTATTAAGGCTTAGGACTAAATTTTAAGATGCGTTGGTGAGTGTTTTGATAAGTTTGAAGTACCCAAAAATAGTGAATTATGCCCAAAACCAAAACTTAAATGATTGTGAAAATGTGTTGTAGATTATGAAAATGAAGCTTATGAACACATCCAAAACATGTAAGAAAGCTGAAAGTAAAACATCTATTCCATTATCATTCACTTAACCATGTATGCATGTAAACTTGAATAGATAAAGTAAAGTGAAAGACAAGAACAACTTGCCAATTATAACAGAAAATTTCTTTATGTATTCACATTTTAGATATGTAAGTTAATCCATTTGAGAGCATGCTAAGAAAATGAGTGATGCTTGCTGAAAATAAAACTAAGCTCTACATCATGTACATGCTCCACATATGATTTAAAGTAATCGATGGAAAATGCCTTAAGAGATAAGTAAATTGTAGATTCAAAGGACTACTTCCAAAGCATTTAAACCATGAGAGATTGCACTTGAAAAAAACTAGAGCATGAAAAGGAAACTATGGCTTGAGGGCTTAAGCTAAGATTAATGACATGTGATGACTACTCTAGAAGATTTTAATCACATAGGAACATAATAACCATCAACACATATTTACCTGGCCATACGATTTTGGGGATTTCTCTCCCAAGGTGTAGGCACTTAATTAAACAAAAATTGAAGATGAAAAGCAAACCACTCACAATAGCACAAGGTGGAGGCAAGTCTACCAATGTTGTGCCAAAGAGGGTTGGAAAGAAAAATGTACTTATTATTGAAACAAGGTATTCACACAACCTTGTCCTAGTGAGAAGTGGGGAAAAAGAATAACCAATGATGAAATTAAACTAGGCCCTAGCCCAACGATATTGGGGGGTTGGCTGAGCCAATCACTCTCCCAAGGTGTAGGCAACAAACTAACTTGTAAAAAATGACTTACAATGGCTGAAATAAGAACAAGAGAATGCAAGCCTCAAGGGAACTTCTCGGGGGCTTGCTACAATGCTAGAAATGATAACGAAAGATGAGAGATTTGTTTCCCAACTAATGGAGCAACTCTTGAGGTGTTGTGTGGCCGAATTTGGGCAGCATAATCCTTTGTTCCTAGTAAGATCCTGCAAAAACCAGTAAGCTATTGCTTGCTAGAAATGCTGCACAACACAAGAAATGTTATGAAACATTTCTATTTTTAGGCAAAAATTTTCCAGATAAAATTATCCAAGTAAAATGAGATTTAATTGACCTATCTAAGATGGTTAACTAGATGAAATATATGATGAAATAGAACAAAAAATTAGACTAAGAAAAGCATGGAGTTTAAAAGGGCCTTGAGGGAAGACTCCTTCGTGAGGCTATCCCAACAATCCCTTGAGGCAAACCTGCAAAACTCAAGCAATATGTGAGGTATACAAATAGATAACATGAATGAATAAGATAACAATATGAAATACTTCACACCACTATCCACCCAACATGTATATACCAGCAAGAATACTCTTTGCTAATCTACTCAAGTAAACTACTTTACCAAAGATCTACTCAACACTACACCATATGCAAAAAATGAACAATGTCACCTCATATGCAAGAAGTCATTCAGAATACTCTTGATTACTCCAAATCCTCCAAATAGTTTTATTAATCTAAAGGGGAGAGTGTTGCAACAACAAGTTTCTCCAAGACTCTCAAGAGAAAATGGGATGGAAGCAAGAGGCAAAGAGTAAGAGAGATGGGGCGAAATTTCAGTAGAGTAACAGTAGCTCAAAGAATGGTGAAGAAATGAGTGAGGAGAGGCTCTATTTATTCTTGGAGAGGCAAAATCACCCCTCTTGGATGAGATCCAACTGTCAAATACCAATCCAAAGAGAGCTTCCCAAGGAGAGGGGCTCACCACTTAGGGTTTGGGTGAGGATTGGTGACATGGATGAGTGAGTTGGCAAGTGGGGACCATGTAAGGATGATGTGGTAGGCTAGGAAGGGTGCACTACTCATTGGAGGGGGCCCACAAATCAATTCAAATGTGTTTCAAAGGTTTTCATGTGAGGGGGTGGGGGGTGGGGGGGAAGGGGCGCAAATCCCCCTAGGGGCAAGGGTGTTTGAGTGAAAGAATATGTGAGGGGGTGTGTAGAGGTTAGGAGGTGGGATGGGTAGGTTAGGTATCATCCCTCTTGCATTTTTCCATCAATACATTACCCCATTAACTAAAAAATTAGAAAAATTATATTTTGACTTAGCAATAAAAATTGTTGTTTTGACTGTGTGACACTCCAGGTGGACAAACACCTAGAAAAAGTTGTCCGAATGAGATGAAACTTGGTACAAGGGTGTAGGGGGTCTCATTCCATTTTTTTTTAGCATAAATACCCCTAGAAAAATTCCAAGGACCTAGTTTTTACAATAATTGCTCAAAAACAATTAATTAATTAAATAATTAAATTCCCAACCTTAGGAAAATTAATTAAATTTAACTAATTATAAAAAAACTATCTAGACTCGAAGAAATTCCATGAAACTTTCTAATCTATTTTACATTGTCATTTATATCATTCCTAAACAATAGCTACCAGAGGATGATACCATTAGAATGCCCTTCACCACTTTGGAGGAATTATTGCACGTGTGAGGGAAAAACTCAAGCGAAATTACTAAGGCTGAAAAGCCCAATTAATAACCCGAGGATAAAAAACCCTCAGTGAAAAGAAATCTCCCAATGAAAATATCCCAAGGTACCTAACCTAACTATGATCCATGTAGACCTATTACATTATTTAACTCATGTAGGGGTGCAGAAATTTTGTTTACAAAAATTGTGTTGGAGGCATAAATTGCCTAGTAGAACCAAACTGTCTTCGAAAAAATAGCATCTGATGATGCATTTCTTCATGGCACATGGAGTTGACCCCCTAGTGGAATAAGCGGTCAACATCTGGCTCCACATGGGGACGTGTGTTCAATATTCTCACATGGGATGGAGAGAATACGAGAATCCAACATCTACAAAAAGATGCTCACCGATAACCAACATAAGAACACACACACACACACACACACACACACATATATAATGAAATAACCAAATTCTATAAACAACATATACATAATGAAAATAACTAAAGTATACATTATAACTACAAAATGAATCTATGATATATAAATAATTCAAGGTACATATCAACATAATGAATGAAACAATACAAAATTGAAATACAAGGAAAAAGGGTAAGAGATACATTACAAAGGGTGTCCCTTTGGACACCAAGTTTCCACATGAAGAAGCACTTCAAGGAGGGGTCCTCTCATTAGCATGTCTGACTTTATGTCATCCCATTGGCTGAGAAGAGTTTCCAGAACACTGATACACTTTATGCTGATGATTTATTCTTTCATGTGAATCCCAGTTTCTAACCTTAGGCCAGTTGGGGAAGTTCCCCTTAATTTTTTTTTTATGGTTTTCCATAGGTGCCAAGTGCAAAGTCTGTGAACTTAATCTCTCCTTAAAAGGATTGGAATACCTTTTACTAGGGATGATATACTTTACTTTATCGATATTAACCTTATCATCCTTAGTACTTACCATCAGATTCTCATTACTTATTCTATCTTTTACTTTTCCACTTTTTGCAAAGTAAGGAGGGTGTGGCCCAAGAATCTCATCTGATTGTTTCTAACATTTAACTAATCCCATTGATGAAGGTTGAGCTGATGACACATTTTCAACTGACAAATCCAACTATGAAGTTAATCTCGAAGGAGGCAAACTATCATCTGTATGATACACATTTTCCTCAAGAAAAATCCCATCAAAAGAATCCAAGGGGTCCCAAACATGAAAATACTTGGGGGTTTTCTATTAAGTTCCATCTTGGAAAATGGAAAAGTATACTCTATCTCATAACACCCCTTTTCAACTTCCCAAAAAACAATCTCATTTTCCTTCTTCCTAGGATCTTCCACATGATACTTTCTTTCCAACTCTCTATTTAATCTAAACTCTAAACTATTTGGATTTTGAATGGTGGCATAAGTTAAGTCCATTTGTAAACTACCACTTAAATCTGCAGCTGTATTTATATTTAGAAACATAACCCAAGTATCTGGCACATCAATTACAACAATGTCCATCTCAATCATGATATCTGGGAATACTGCTAAGTGTACTTGCAACCCCTTAATCAAACCATGCACCTCAATTGTCCTTCTATCCATAGCACAAATGTTATGATAAGGTATAGATATCCTCAGGTTTAATTGTTCCATTACTTTTCTAGACATAACATTTGAAGTGGCTCCCGAATCTATCATACAATTATGAAGAATAAAATCATTCACGAGCAAGGATAGGAAAAAGGGTCTATTCTTTTGATTCCCCCTATCCATATTTTGTAGAATCACCCGTGCATCTTGATAAGTTCTTGTTGGTGGAATGTCAACTCTTTTCTGAGAAGGACAATCTATGGCTTTGAGCAACTTCTCCCTTTGAGAAGGGATCTTCATTATTTTCGACACAGGCACCAACATCTTCGCATTACTTAACCATCCTCCTAAGTCAATGTTTAATTTTGAACTTGCATACATGTTTGACTTAGGGGGGGTTGGAGCTACCTTGGGACTGTTTGCTTGGTTTTTGTCTTGAATTTTGTTCCCATTCCTTTGATAGGGAATGCATCTAAATTTATCCATTTCAGCTACTTGTTGTGGAGTAGGCTTAGGATCAAACATTTTTGTTACTTTATCCACCACAACATCACTCATGCAATTCATGTTCTTCACCCCCTTGTCACATTCATCCAAATCCATCCAATCATACATGCCAAGATTATACTCATGACCACACATATTAACTTGTTCATTTTATGATCCATAAGGTCCCTCCTCACCATAAAGGTGAAGGAAGACTTGGCAAGTTGATTCATCATGGAATTTCTCACAAGGTCTACAATAATGAATAGCCTAGTGGTCAACCCAATTAGTGGATTCAAATGGATTTGTTGGTCTTTGATATTGGGGAGGGGGCTTCTTAGTCCACTTGTCATTTGGCCTATGTGAGGGCCTACTAGCTTGTCCCCTTTCCATGGCTATCAACCTGTTCTACATGGAATTCATCTGACCAACATGTTCCTTCAATTGATTAGCATGATTAATTTCCATTTATTTAATCAATTGAGTGAGATCCTTAATGCCATCATTAGAGGGTTTCTATGTTTCAACATTTTTCTTCTTCTCATCATGCAATTGTGAAGAGGACCCTCTAGTAAAACCATGAATGTTAGAATTCCTAGCATCTAGAATATTCTATTCAATTTTTATAGCATTGGATCTGGGATAAATCCTAGCATTGGATCCAGGAGCACCATGGCCCCACTGCCTACATATTCATTTGATATGAGTCATGCCCCTCAACCAACTCTCACAATGGGAGGTTGGAACCTCCCCTCCTATGGATCTATTCATAGCTATGTTCCTTCAAGAACCAATACTCAAATGTGTTATAACCCTAAATTGCACCACATATGCATACCTAGCATCATGCCCTCTTACTTGCTATTTTTTCCAAGCCATCACTGAGAAGCTCTTCTTAAAAACACTATTTTTGAAGATGTATGCACCCTACACAACTAATTCCCACGTTCACATGTTTTCTGCACCACTACCGACCGCGTACGTATGCTAGTTACACCACTATAGCCCGCATATACTCGTAAAAATTGCAAAAATTAAAAAGTTGCAAGGCATTCATTGAGATTACGGGATATTGGGTAGTTTCCCAACTATCCCACCACCTATATCCCGTCACCTAACCAAATAACCATCCTTTTGTGATATAGAAGGAGGTGTTGGAGTCTCATTCCAAATCTAAGCATAAGAACAATGAAACTCTACCCATTTCACATCCCCTCCTTGCCCCAAGAATTTGCAGCCACCTTGTGAGATTTGTACTAGAATTTCCTATTTTTGCCTTTTTCCTCCATCATAAGCCTATTCCATTTCCCTAGAGAGAGGTTGAGAGGAGAAATATATGTGGAAGTGCATTTGGAGCTTGGTGAAGAGAAGCCCGGACTAGGTTCTAGGAGTAGCCGTCGATCTTGTTGTAAATAAACATTGAGATATCAATAAAAGGAATACTTTTTATGTCCCGAAATATGATGTGTCAAATATTTATGTTTGATTTATGCTTTATTATAACATATAACCCATGATTTATATATGAAATGCATGTTCATAGTTCCCTGTTTATTTGTTTGTGAATGCAGACCAGCCTTGGGAGGAGGCTTGTAATCAGTGAAGCTATTGAGCACGAAAGGATCGACACCGTATGCAGAGTAAAAGGTAAAGTTACTGGATATTTTCACTTTGTATTTCATGCATGAATGTGGGGTATATTCGGGGTAGTTATAAAAAGTTGGAGAATTTTAGACGGTTAGATATACCTACATGTTGAACCCTAGTGTAGTCCATAGGGGGGTTTTCCTGCTAAAGATGAACTGGCGACCATATTGGGGAAGCCTCTAGGGTTTTAGGGGATATTTTTGGGTGTTTAATTGGTTTTATTGACTTTTTTGAGTTTCTGCAAGTTTGTTGAGTCTTTAAAGGATTATGGTCACCTATTGGTGCCATACCAGTTCTCCCTGCCCTGTCAGCCAGTCTATTTGTTTTCTTTCTTTTTTTTAGAAGTTGCAGAGGTGTACGTGACCTATAGTGGGTTTGCATGCGTACATACGTGTCCTGCTCTATAGACAACCCGTGTACATACACATGCTTCTTAAGTGTGAGTAGCGTGCCTCTGTCAAGAAATGTTTTCTTTAAGGAGAGGCAATCAACCTCTTCCTTTATTGAAGTCATACTTCTTAGAGTTTCTTGATTAAGTCCAGTGTCTCTGTTGTTACAGTCGTAGCCTGGGTTTGACGTCAGTTTGCTTATCTTTTTAAATATTTCTTGTGTTTTATTTGAAAGGTTTTTAGACGAGTCAGTGGGTCTTTTGATCATCCTATTTGGTGTTTTCAGTGAATCACTGTGATCCGCAGTGGGCCAGAAGTCAATTTTTGGTATTGTCTTGTTTTTTACTTTTTCCCCTTTCACTTGCTTTAAAGAAAAAGAAAAATAATTTATTTCAAGTTTCTTGTTTGAAGCATAAACAAAACTAGAAAAAGATTACATTTCTTAGTTTGGTTAAGTAGTTGGGTTGATTATTTTTCTTGTTAGGAAAACAAGTTCTTTTCTTTAAGTTCTTTACTGATTGCTCAGAACATTAAGTAGTTCATAGTCGAGTGGAATTTTATTTTAGGTTTTTCCTTTAAAATATCTTAGAAAAAATAGTTATGAAAAGTTGGTTAAAGACTTAATTGCAAATTTTTATTTGTCAAAAATAAGTAATTTTGATTTCAGTTCGTTTATTTCTCCTTCATCTCTCAAAACACACCACTAGTTTCATTACCGTTTCCTTGAATTAGGACAAGCCACTTAAAAAGAATGATTAATCTAAAATCAAATGGAATTTATGTTTGTAGGATCAATCAACTAGTCTAGGCTAGAGCCTTGAATTAGGTTGGAGAAGAAACTCTTCAAGGCTTATACACAAACATTGGAGTCATAGCTAGGGAGTGTAGAAATTCCAATAAATGTTAAAGTTATCTAGGACCCCCCTCTAACACAGGGGCTAAACACGAGGTCGTGCATGGAAAGGTAACGGAGATAACCCCTCCAAAGTTGGACCAAGTGTAGTGGGGAATGCATATAGAGGACTTGTCGTGGGATACTATCGATTGCATTTGCCTACGGAGCTTTGTGGATCTTGAATCCATTTGAGGTCCTCAGTTGTCTTCCATAACACTTTCTTCAGATACCCTCAAGAGGTTTCGGGCTTGTTACCCTTCTCATTGCAATCCACCTGACTGTCGATTGTACCCTCCTGGTGATTGTTCGTGAGCTGACAACTTAGTTTCATTTTTTCTAGGGACTTACACAGGTGATTGTAGGGGTATACTATGGTACCTAGGGAAGACATCGGGCCACTCTTTGTAGAGTATACCCAGAGGGTGCTTCCATGTTTGAGTTTCACTTGCACCGGTAAGTTTCTCTAGTGTTGGATAACGTAACTGTTCTTCCAACTAAATGGTGTTTTACTGGCTTTATCTTGTAGGAATTTTTCTAGATTGTGCTCTGTGATCCCTAGTTTTCCATAGTGAGTTAGTCAGTCATTTATTTGGGTCTTTGACCTAAGGTAACAGATCGCCCACTCTGTCGGTCATGAGGACTTTTCGGTCTTCTGCTTAGAAACATGGAGCTAACTCTTTATAGGCGTTGTTTTGATAACACTGGTTCGCCAGAGTCAGTGTGTGAGACGTTTACAGACTTGAACGATCCCAAAGGGGAGAACTTGTGCATAATATATTCATGACTAAATTTATTGACGATACCAACCAAGGAACCCCTTCACAAGGGGTTTATTGTGCTTTTCCTTTTTTCGGAAACATTGGTGTCCCTTTGATGATCACTTTGTACATTCCTGGGTTGAATGTGAGACTACCATTTTGGTTGGGTACCATTCCAAATGTATTGAATTATATTGACGCTTCTTATTTAAGAACCTTATGTCATGGGCATAATGTTGATGTTCCTTCATCAACAAAGTATTCTCCTCCTCCTTCGGTGAAAGTACAATTACTAGTAACCAAAAGTCTAAACAAACTAGAAAGAGGAAGAATAGGAAGAAGAAATCACCAACCTCTGTGAGTCATGTTGGAGATAGGTCATCAACCTCTACAAGTCATGTTGAAGCCTAGCACCCAACCTCTGCAAGTCATGCTGGGGGAAAAAGTCCAGTCACTGCTAGTCATACTAGAAACATATCTATAACCTCTACGAGTCATGTTATCGACCAATCACCAACCTCTGCAAGTCATGTTAGTGATATGTCCACAATCTTTGCTAATCATGTCGGGGGCAAGCAACCAAACACTACTAGTAATGCTGGGGGAATTGATTCTATTGAGAAACCTAGATGGATAGGACGTAATCCTAACTTCCCTTGTAAACTTTGCAAGGGAAATCACCTTACTCATTTATGCCTTGTCCTTCCATAGGTACGAAGATTGTGGTCCATGTTTGCAATCTCTTATGATTCTGAGTCTTTTGAGGTTTCCTCACAGTCTATTCAGTCTTTGGTTGATGAATTGGTCTTGTCGATGCAGTCTTTGGTTGATCCCAATCCTCTTTTGTGGGGTGAGGTGCCCTTAGACCATGTCATCTCGTAGCCTATTCAGCCATTGGTTGAGAAAGTGGTCATGCCAATGTAGTCTTTGGTTGATCCCACTCTTCTCTTAGAGAGTGTCGAGTCTACCAAAGTGGTCACGCCAATGCAATCTTCAACTGATCCCACTCTTCTCTTGGGGATTGATGTGTCTACTGACAATGTTTTTAGCATTTCTAGTTCAGTACTTTCAGAACATGGGTGTAATAACCCTAGGCCAAACCCAATTGTAATGTAAATGAAAATGTACTTAAGCTAGTGAGCTTTTTTGATATCATTTGTATGCACATTCATGGCATAGTGCGCATATGTATTGTGCACTAAAATGATGAAGTGTGCACATTTCAGGATATCGCGCGCAACAACTCAAGTGTGCGCGATATAGAGGCTAGGGAACCTTTGTGTATATGTTGTGTTTTATAGGATGGTGAGCCAAGTTATTATAAGCTAGGATGCTTATGTTTTGATTAGGTTGGAGAGCTTAGATGTTAAAGGCCAGTGTGCCTATTTTTGTACATGTCTCATAATTCATATAAAATACATCGTTGCACGCAGACCGACCATGATAAAAGAGATGGGGGACTAAACTCCACTAGTTAGGGAAAGGGAGGGGCTAAGTTAAGGAAAGGGGCTAAGCTATGGAGCTTAAGCCAAAAAGGAATATTATATTAATATTTCTTAAATCGTAAAGTATGGATAATTGTTTTATCCTAAGTCCTAAAGTTGGGTACAAGTGGGCCAAAGTATCTCCCAACATGACAAGTGTCAAGTTGGGGACATGTACATATTGTTGGGACTTAGTTCATTTCTGGGGGATCTTTTCCATCATTCCTTCCATCATTCAGCCATCCAGTCAATCATCCATTAGTATTCAAACCCATTGATCTATCCTTTGTATCTTCATGACTGTACCTGAACCCATATCCATAGCCAATTGTGTTGGTGTATCTAGTTAGATTGGGAGCTAGACTGAAGAAGAGGGTTGTCAGGCCCGTGAGCAATTCTCTGGGTGAGAGAATTGTTGGGGATTGATTTCCTGAATGTGTTGAACTGCAGCTACAGTTCTCTGAGACTTCCTGTCCGGCCTGTTGCTGAAGCCCAGAAAGGAAGTGGGGCAGTCGAAGGACTATTGAGCAGAGAAGGGGCACACTTCCTGGGTGGGACAGGCATGTGGGGAATGAGGGACTGTGGTTTGTTAGTTTGAGTTGGCACCTGAGATAGATTCCTTCCTGTTGTTTATGAGCCTTTAGCCTAGTTAGGAATCCCTTTACCTGGTTGGAGTTTAGTCCCATCTCGGGGGTGACTCACTATTGAGAGTGATGAACAGTGTGGTCTAAGGCTGGGAGGTTTGTGGAAGGTATGCACAGAGTTGATGACATTCTACCAAGATAAGTGCCAACTGGGTGATCAAATTACATGTTGCATTGTTATTTACGTGCTTATATTTATGGGTTTATCTTATGTGTGTTTATAAATGTCTATAAATTTATGGGTATTTCCAGTATATGTTGCATGTATATGTTTACTATCATTTTAGTATGAATCCGTGCATTTACATAACATATTTGTTTGTCTACGTTTTTATATATATATGATTTCACAAGATTTATGTGTGCATATGTATTTTAATTGCATGCAGTTCAAAACAATTATGGGGCATAGCTCAATTAGATGTTGGGTATGTTACAGTATGTTTCACAAAGAGAACGTAAGAGTTCTCTAGCGTAGCGTGGCTCGACATGGATGGTTGGGGATGTTACAACATGGTATAAGAGCTTCAGGTTTCAACACTAATCTTGAACGAGCCAAACGAGTTGAGTTGAGGCAAAATTATATAGAGGATTTATTTCAAAATGGCCAAATTTCAAGTCACAGAGTGCCCATGGTAAATTTAGAAACAATGATGCGAAATTGGGAAAAGCCTCAATTTTTGTTGTTAAATTCATGAGAAAATGGAGAAATTTGGCCAAGTGGTGAGATATTATTGTTTTAATATCTGTTCTAGCAAATTCAAATCTTGAATTGGTTGAATTTGAAGTTACAGTGAATCCATGACAGTTGGAGCAAGATTAGTAAATAAAATTCTCAATTCGTCAATTGATTTTGGGGAAATTCGTTCTAGAAATGTCAACCCACAATGATTTGTTGTTGCAGAGGTTGAATTGGTGTTATCGGGGTGAAATTGAATGAAATTCATGGTTGTATAATGTCTATGGTAAATTGGGGAAAACGTTAGGAAAAAGCCCCAATTTCTGCAGCAGAATTCACAAGGATTTGATATGCATAAAGGTGAATGTGCACAGGTGGGCACACTAAAAATGCATGACGCGTGGTGAAAAGCTTGTGATATGTAAAATTTGGCACTATGCGGCAAAATATTGGCATGCTGGTGTGCGCGCTAAATTTTGGTGTCACTCGAAAAAATGTTAGTGTGCGGATGTGCGCGCTAAAGTTTTGTATCGCGCAGAAAAATAGTGGTTTTCTAGTGCGCACACTAAATTTTGGCGCCGTGGATAAAAATGTTGGTGTGCGGGTGCATGCACTAAATTTAGCATTGCACAGTATGCATATGGATAAGAAGTGTGCATGGTTTTGAAATTCATAATAATGCTGTGCGTGGTGTGCGCAGTATTGTCATAGTGCAGTGGAGTTTGGTAGCTACGCACGCAATGTGAGTATATGTTGTCACGTGACAATTCTGTTAATGGTGTGCACAGAGTTTTGGTGCACAGTGGAGATGTAATAAACTATGGCATGGTGCAGCGTGTTGACTGAAATGTGCGGTGGATACCATTGCACAGTACAAAAACTGTGAGCGGTGGATATTGGTGCGCAACATAAAAGTAGTGCACGCAAGTTAGTGGCGCGACAGAGAAGTGATACACAATGGTTTTAAAGTGCACAAAGAATGATTTCCCTTTTGTTCTTGCTGTGCATGGTAATTATGGGTTTACAGGTTGAAATTTGTGCACACAGAGTCGTTTGGAAGGTGAATAACAACAAAAAACCAGTGATTTTCTGCGACGTTTTATATCATTTGAACATCATCTTTTTGCAGCGCATTTTTGAGGGCCTTAAGAGCGTTTCTAGAAATTCAAAAACCACTAGATAGAGGTGTACCTAAGGTACACTCTATTTCTATAGCTCAAATGAAAGAGCTCAGATAGATATTTCTAATGGTGTAAATTGTTCGTCAAACAAAGCTTTTATGAGAATGTTACAGCTTAAACAGTGAAGGGTAAATTTTAAGACCCATCTAACTTCAAAGAGCCATAACTTTATGCTCCAGAATTAGATTGAGGCACAGGAGCTGTCAATCAAAATATATTGAGCCATAGAAGATATTCCAAGAGCTGAATTAAATTTCTGGGCATGTTAAAAGCGTTTAATATGGAAAATAAGGCACCTGTAGCATTCCAGACCAAAAACACAAATTGTCTTAGAACTTCAGCAAGCTGTAACTAGTAGCCCAATACCCAGAATAAGGTGAAACTTGGACAAAATGTCCATAATATGTTTATTCAGAAACCCAATTGAGATCATATGAAAATTTCAATGGAGTAGGTGCGAAAATTCATAATTACAATGGATAATTGCGCCAAGTGGAAGTGTGAACAAAACATTTAATGGGAAAATTTCAAATGACCATAACTTTCTGCTCTAGACTCAAAATTGAGAATGTGAGAAGGAATTGGAAAGGTATTGAAAAATGGAATCTAGATATCCACCCAGAAAATTGATTTGGACATTCAAATTTTCAATAAATCAAAAGAAAGGATTCTGATATCTTATTGAACCAAAATGGTTCAGATTTTCATGGAATTGTTGAAAGAGTTAGCCTGACAAAGTTTTGTTGGCTGAACATTTTGTAGAGTTAACAACAAATAGATCAGATCAAGATCAGATTAGAGTCTAGATGAATGGAAGAGGCACATGGGACTTACATTCAGGAGGATGATACTAGAGGGATGGATGTCCATTTGGGCATTGAAGGAACAAACTCCAATGGACATGGAGATGGAAGGAATGAAAACATGAATATGGAAGAGACCATCAAAAATTTGCAGAAGGATGTCCAAAGCCATAAAGATGATAATGAAAGGCTTATGAAAGCCAAGGAGCAGCAGGATGAATTCAACATGAAGTTATTGGAGAGCTTGAACATAATAGAAAAGAAATTGGTTAAGGAGAGTGGCTCAAGCAAGTCAGGAAGTCACATGCCTTCTGATGAGAAAAGAAAAGCAAGAAGTGTTAGAATACATCACCATCACTCCCTGAGGCATTCCAATAAGAGATCACACAACATCTCAAGTCCATCCCCTATCAAGAAGCATAAGAGGTCTAGGGTGGTTGAGCTACGAGGAGAAATGAAAAAAATCAAACCTTCTACATTTGATGGTGAGCACAAGAAGGATGAAGATGTAGAAACATGGTTGTTGGGCATGAGAATTTTTTTTCAATTGCATAACTATTATTCTCATGGAGAAGGTAGAATTTCTATCTATCAACTCAAGGGAAAGGCATCCATGTGGTGGGATCAACTTGTGTAGGTGCAACACATTAAAGAGAAAAGTGTCACTTGGAGGGAATTCAATAAATATTTTGAGAAGAAATACTTGACTAAAATATACTATGACAAGAAAACGAAAGAGTTCTTCGAACTCAAGATGGGGAGTGTGAACATTGATGAATATGAGAGAAGGTTTCTAGAACTTATGAAGTATGTATCTTTCATCAAGGATGAGATAATTAATATTCAAAGGTATTTGAGTAGATTTACATCATTCATCAGTGACAAAATACAGTATGATGATCCCAAGACATTGGAAGAGACCATAAGGTGAGATAAATGCCTATATGATCAACAAAAAGCAAGGCCAACTTTCCAAAAATATTGGGAAGACAAAAATAAATTCAATATGGATCAGAGGAAGAAGGGATCTAAGACACCATTATTTAGAAATAATCCACAGGGACAACAAGCTCCTAGAGAGCCCAGAGTGATTGAAACAAGGGGTCAAAGGCCAAGGAAGCCACCTATTCAATGTTGGGGTTGTAAAGGAGATCACATGTAAAGATATTGTCCTCACAGAGGTGAAAAAGGGAGAACTGTTCACAATGTAAGACAAGATGAAACAATGGAGGACATGGGAAGAAATGTACCAAGGATATATGCAGCCCTAGACAACAAGCAAGCAAAATATCAATCACATATTATGGAGGTGGAAGGTATGATCAAGAACCAAACCATTGCTATTTTAATTTATTCAGGAGCTAGTCATAGTTATATAGATCCTAAGATGGTGGAAAGTTTTCATTTGCCAAGAAGAAAGCATGGAAAATCTTGGTTGGTGCAGCTAGCTACTGGAGACAAAAGAAAAGTCAATGAGATGGTTGAGTCATGTCTTATGGACATGAATGGACTGAACACCAAGGAATATTTGAACATCTTACCTTTAGGTTCATATGACTGTCTAACTGAGATGGATTGGTTGGACCAAGATCATGCTCTCCTAGACTATCATAAAAAATCATTTACTTGCTTGGATGAGGAAGGGAAACTAAGGAGAGTGCAGGGAATTCCCTGGGCAGTAACCATCAGAGAAATTTCAGCATTGCAACTAAAGAAATGTTACAGGAAAGGGTGTCAAATATTTACAACACATATGTAAGAGACACCTAGAGATAAGGTGCCAAATTTGGACGATCATGCAATCTTGGAAGAATTTGAAGATGTGTTCAAGGAGGTACCAGGACTACCCCGAAAGAGAGATATTGAGTTCTCTATAAATTTAATGCCTGGAGCAACTCCAGTGTCAAAGACTTACATAATGAGTACACTAGAGCTGAAGGAGTTGCAAATGAAGCTTGAAGAACTTTTGAAGAAGGGGTATATATGCCCATGTGTGTCACCTTGGGGTGCCCCAGTCTTGTTCATGAAGAAGAAAGATGGAACCTTAATATTGTGCATTGATTTCAGATAGTTGAATAAAGTGACTGTTAAGAACAAGTATCCTCTGCCAAGGATTGATGATCTTTTGGATCAATTGAAGGATGAAAATATATTTTCAAATATAGATCTGATGTCAGGATACCATCATGTAAGGATTAAGGAGGAAATTATTAGCAATACCAGCTTCAAAACAAGGTATGGTCATTATGAGTTCATAGTGGTTCCATTTGGGTTGTCAAATGCACCAGTTGTTTTCGTGTGCTTAATGAATGGTGTTTTCCGAGAATATTTAGACAAGTTTGTCATTGTATTTTTGGATGAAATTATTATATAATCTAAGTTATAATAAAAGCATGAGAAGCATCTAAGAATGGTGTTGCAAGTATTAAGGGAGCATCAGTTGTATGCCAAGTTGAGCAAGTGCTCATTTTATCAAAAGAAAATTCATTATTTGGGGCACATCATATTAAAGGATGGGATAGTAGTGGATCCTGATAAGATAGAAGCCATTAGAGAATGGCCAGTGTCAAAGAATGTAATAAAGGTCAGATCATTCATGGGACTTGCAGGCTACTACAGGAGATTTATTGAAGGATTCTCAAAGATTGCATACCCAATCACTTCTTTGCAAAGAAAGGGTGTGAAGTTTCAGTGGACATTAGATTGTGAAAAGAGTTTCCAATACTTGAAATAGTTACTAACAAGTGCTCCAATACTAAGGATTGCAGACCCAAATGAAGACTTCAATGTATGCACAGATGCATGTAAAGAGGGACTTGGTGGAGTCCTCAGTCAAAATGGGCTTGTTATATGTTGTGAATCAAGGAAGTTAAAGGAGCATGAAAGACACTATCCCACTCATGATTTGGAGTTGGCAACCATAGTGCATGCCTTGAGGAAATGGAGACACTACCTCATGGGGAAAATGTTTGAGCTAAGAACAAACCATAATGGTATGAAATATTTATTTGATCAGCCAACTCTAAATTCTAGGAATTTCTAAGTGAATATGACTTTGATATGAAAAATATCAAAGGGAAAGAGAACAAAGTGGTTGATGCACTCAGTAGAAGAGTGCATGAAATGCATGCTACAACCATTAGCATGTACCAATCAGATTTGAAACACAGAATTACAGAGGCTGCCAAATTAGATTTTCATTACAAGGAATTAGTGAGAAAATTACAGCAAGGTATTTTGCAGCAGAAAATTAAGGAATACAGGCTAAATAATGATGAAATTCTCATGTATAGGGGCAGAGTTCATGTACCAAATTATAATGAATTGAAAAATCTTATATTGGGAGGAATGCATAATGCACCTTATGTTGGGCACCCAGGATATTAGAAAATGATTGCAGTTGTCAAGAGCCAATATTATTGGCCAGGCATGAAGAAAGAAGTTGTTGATTTTATTTCCAGATGTTTGGAATGTCAAAAGGTAAAGGCTGAGCATAGACACCCAGCTGGTTTGCTACAACCATTACCCATTCTTGACTAGAAATGGGAATTTGTAACAATGAATTTCATCACCAAACTGCCCCGAACAAACAAGAAACATGATTCTATCATGGTAGTGGTGGATAAGCTTACTACAATTACCCATTTTATTTCAATTAAGCTCACTCAGAAGGAAGCAAACATTGCTGATGTTTATATGAAAGGAATTACCAGATTACATGGCATACCAAAGACAATTGTGTCTGACAGAGATCCAAAATTTACCTTAAAATTTTGGAAAGGATTATTTAATGGATTTGGAACAAATTTGAATTTTAGTACAGCCTATCATCCATAATTAGATGGACAAATAGAGAGGGTGAATCAAGTTATTGAATACATGTTAAGAATGTATGTGATGGATAAACAATCAAAATGGGAATACTACCTACACTTGGTAGATTTTTCTTATAACAATGGGTACCAAGCATCTCTAAAGATGAGCCCATTTGAGGAACTTTGTGGTAGAAAGTGCAACAGACCAGTAAGATGGGATAACCCCGTAGACAGAGAAATGGTTGGTCCAGATTCCTTAGGGAAATGGAACAAATGATAAAAATAAAGAAAGATTTAATGGCTACCCAAGAAAGGCAGAAAATCTATGTTGGTAAGGGCAGAACTCACAGGGAATTTAAAGTGGTTGATCATGTATTCTTGAAAGTGAAGGCCAATAGAAGTTCCCTAAAGTTGGGGAATTTTTCAAAGTTGGCAACTCACTATTGTGGGTTGTTTGAAATACTAGAGAGGATTCATCCAGTTGCTTGTATGATTGCATTGACTGCATCTATGTCTATTCATAATGTATTCTATGTATCATTGGTCAAGAAATATATACCTGATGCTAATCATGTTATTGATTGGAATGTAATTTAGGTGGAGCAAGAAGGCGCTTTTCAAGTGCATCTGGTACACATTTTGGACCAGAAAATCAAATAGCTCTGGAATTAAGCCATAGGGCTTGTAAATCTCCAATGGACCTGGTACGGTCCTGAAGACGCTACTTGGGAGAATGAGGATGCAATGCGGGCAGAATACCCGCATCTTTTTTAGGATTTTTGAAATTTTGTTGTATATGGGTACATGATGCACTGAGGACAATGCAAAAATAAGGGAAGGGGATTGTAATATCCCTAGGCTGAACCCAATTGTAATGTAAATGAAAATGTACTTAACCTGGTGAGTTGTTCTGATATCATTTGTATGCACATTCATGGCATAGTGTGCATATGTACTACATAGTAAAATGATGAAGTGTGCACATTTCAGGATACCGCGCACAACAACTCAAGTGTGCATGATATAGAGGATAGGGATCCTTTGTGTATATGTTATGTTTTATAGGCTGGTGAGCCAAGTTATTATAATCTAGGATGCTTATGTTTTGATTAGGCCGGAGAGCCTAGTTGTTAAAGGCCCGTGCACCTATTTTTGTACATCTCTCATAATTAATATAAAATACATCGCTGCGTGCAGACCGACCATGATAAAAGAGAAGGGGGACTAAAATCCACTAGTTAGGGAAAGGGAGGGGCTAAGTTAAGGAAAGGGACTAAGCTAGGGAGATTAAGCCAAAAATGAATATTATATTAATATTTCTTAAAACATAAAGTATGGATAATTATTTTATCCTAAGTCCTAAAGTTGGGTACAAGTGGGCCAAAGTAGCTCCCAACATGACAAGTGTCAAGTTGGGGACATGCATACATATTGTTGGGACTTAGTTCATTCCTGGGGGATCTTTTCCATCATTCAGCCATCCAGTCAATCATCCATGAGTATTCACACCCATTGATATATCCTTTGTATCTTCATGACTGTACCTGAACCCATATCCATAGCCAATTGTGTTGGTGTATCTAGTTAGATTGGGAGCTGGACTGAAGAAGAGGGTTGTCAGGTTTGTGAGAAATTCTCTGGGTGAGAGAATTGTTGGGGATTGGTTTCCTGAATGTGCTGAACTGTAGCTACAGTTCTCTGAGACTTCCTATCCATCCTGTTGCTAAATCCCGGAAAGGATGTGGGGAAGTCGAAGGACTGTTGAGCAGAGAAGGGGCACACTTCTTGGGTGGGACAGGAATGTGGGGAATGAGGGACTATGGGTTGTTATTTTGAGTTGGCATCTGAGACAGAGTCCTTCCTATTGTTTATGATACTTTATCCTGGTTAGGAATCCCTTTACCTGGGTGGAGTTTAGTCCCAGCTCGGGGGTGACTCACTGTTGAGAGTGATGAACAGTGTGGTCTAAGGATAGGAGGTTCGTGGAAGGTCTGCACGCAGTTGGTGACATTATTACCAAGATAAGTGCCAATCTGGGTGATAAATTTACATGCTTCATTGTTATTTATGTGCTTATATTTCTGGGTTTATCTTATGTGTGTTTATAACTGTCTGTAAATTTATGGGTATTTCCTGTATATTTTTACTATCATTTTAGTATGAATCCGTGCATTTACATAAAGTATTTGTCTATCTACGATTTTATATATATATATTCTTCCACGAGATTTTTGTGTGCATATGTATTTTAATTGCATGCAGTTCGAAAAATTTATGTGGCATAGCTCAGTTAGATGTTGGGTATGTTACAATATGTTCCGCAGAGAGAATGTAAGAGTTCTTTGGCATAGCATGGCACGTCATGGATGGTCAGGGATGTTAAAATGGGGGCATTCCACTCACTTCGATCACACCCCCTCCAAGTCCTAGGATGGTTTCCTTTGATTGGAATGACCTTGTTGAGCCTCATCTTCCTTCTTCTGCACCCTTTCAAATAAGGGTTGAAGTTAATTCAATAAACATTTATCGATGTATTATGAATGAAGGAGACTCTGCAAGTATTTTATCCTCCTCATTTTGGAAAGTATTGGGATCTCCTAAGCTTGTGTCTCCTTCACATGAGATGTTGGCTTTTGACAGACTTCCTAGTGAATATTTGGGGGTTCTTCCTCAGTTGCCTATCTTGTTAGGTGGGAAGATTTTCCTTGTCTATGTTATAGTGGTGCAAGGACCGTTATATTTTAATATGCTTCTCGAGCATGATTATGTATATTCTATGAATGTTTTGGTGTCTACTCTCTTCCAGGTGATGCATTTCCCTCACAATGGAATCATTGCCACTATCGACTAGCTGACATATGATCATCACAATCCTAACTCGGTGTTAGTTCATGCTGCCCCTTTATATGTTCCTAGTGTTCATGTAGACTCTACCCCACCACAGGTTAATTATGTGGCATGTTATCCTCAATGTTCAATTTCTTCTGAGAAGGAACCTGTGCAATCATGTTTTCCTTCTCGAGACTTTGTCTCAGAAATTGATCCATTGGTTTATCCAATCGGGGCATGGGATCCCTTGCTTACCCCTCTTGGTCCAAGTGATCTCGAGCCTCCTTCTAAGTCCAATCTCGTTGTTTGTATATCATCAAGCCCTCATGCTTGTCATTCTTCGTTGATAGACTATGCCAGTCCTGGTTAGAACCTCCATCGTCATATCGAATTTGGTTAGTTTACTTCTCCCTTTGGGACTATTGACCCTCCTCGTTCATGTGATTTCTCAGATATTCAATTTCCTTCTGATGAGGCTATCCTTGAATCCATTACTATGGTTTCTATACCCTGGGAGGACTTACACCGTGGTTTATGTTTTCTTCCCTTTTGGGAGACTTTCCAAGTTGACTATCGAAGAGACTCTTGGTCTGAGCCTAGTAATGGTCTCTACCTGAACCAATTTCATGCATGAGTCGTAGCCCCCTAGAGTCTTCTTTAATCCCTTTTTAGACTCTCTAAAAAATAAAATATTGTCGAGCGATCTTATTTTCCTTCATGCTCACCAAACTAAAACTTGAAGGAATGTCTGACCAATGGTAGTTTGCCCCTTTTTCGGTTCGAATGCTCAATTTTACAAACAAAGGTATACTCTAGGAACTTCGTTTCTCTAGAATACTATTCTCAGGTATAAGTTTAACCCTTTTTCGGGCCTGAGGGACTAAATTTATGAAAAAGGAACCCCCACGGAGTCCATAGTTAAGATCTTTTCAAACTCCCTAAAATTGAAAAGATCGACGAGTGACCTTGTTCCTTCACTCTCGTTAAATTGATCCAGAAGAACATCCCCTACATAGTCCATAGTTAATCTCTTTTCAAACTCCTTAAAATTGAAAAGATCATCGAATGACCTTGTTCTTTCACACTCATTAATTGGTTCAGAAAAAACATATATTGGCATGAGTTTACCCCTTTTCCAGCCTGTAGATTAAGGAGGAAAAATGTATGCCTTGGGAGATTCATCTCATCGAGAGAGTTCTCCTAAGCAGATTTTATTCTTTTTTGTGCTAAGGAGACTAAATCTAGAAAAAGGTTGTGATTCCATAGTTAAGCTCTTTTCAGACTCCTTAAAATTGAAAAGATTGCCAAGTGATATTTTCTGTCACACTCGTTAAAATGGTTTTGAATAGACCTTTTTTTGGTGCTATTTTACCCCTTTTTCAAACAGACTAGACTAGCTTCAAAAACGGTACCCCAACAGAGTCTTCTTTTATGCTTTTTAGACTCTCTAAAAGTGAAAACCCACCGATATTACCTTCTCTGAGATCGTTAAAATTACATTGAAGGGGGTTTTCATCATGTCTTGTTAATCACATTTTCATCCCTACGTCTTTGGCCTAATGTTGTATCCATGTTGCTCTCAACTGAACTTTTGAATCATACCTTATAAGCAAGCCTTGTAGCACTTTGCCTCTGCGTCTTGACACCTTGACCCATGGAGGAATTTTCCTGAGTGTACTTTTCCTGCACATGTTTCCTTTATCTAAGCATTAGTGTGTTCCTTGCACTTGGAACTAGTATGATTGTGACACTCGTTCCTCCTTTGTAACGTAGAATTATTTTATTCTTTTTCAAGATTTTCAAAAATATTGAAAAAGACAAAAAAAAATCAAATATACCCCAAAAAGAGGACGGGAAAAGTGTTTTATTTTTATGGAAGCACAATGATTCACCCTTGGAAAAATCACATCCTTATGTTTGATCATCAAGCTTTGGGATTTAATATGACCTTAGGAAGTTGTTCTCGCTACATAGAGTTGTGTCCTCCTCCATTTGGTTATTCTTCCAAATACATGGAGAGTTTGTGTTGCCTCCTTCATAATGAACTTATGTTAATGTCATGTTGCCTGAGTCTAATCATATGACATTCTATTGTGTAAGGGAAGTTTTACCCAACCTGATTCATCCTTTCTACAGTTTTTCTCTCGACCTCATGCCCGACCATCCCAAAAGTCCAATCAAGTCCTTGATCGAAATCAATGAAGTTCTCTTCCTTATCACCGATATCCTCTTGTCTATTCTCAATGAGCCATTGAAGATCTCTGGGTAGTGAATTTGTACACTCACATTACACTCCTACCACGTTTTGAATATCTTGAAGTTGTTGCTCAAGCTCTGAAGCCCTCATCTCCAGCCATCAGGCGTCTTTGGCTTCTTGAAGATGAATATTATACATGTATATCTTTGATTTTGAGATGTAGATCTGATGTGTATTTCTCATGGCTACACTTTATATAGTTATATGACATGGATATGCAGTGTATTTGATTGGCATCCATGATTTATTTCATCCCAAGTATGGGTATGCCCGCCTCAGAGAGACAATTATTATTTTTTGCAGATGGCACCTCTCGAACTATGGGCCCGGGCTCACTCTATTTGTACGTTGGTGAATATTTGTAATTTATTTCATCCATCATATGCTATTTTGACCTCACACATTAGGGGGCATCTGTTATAACCCTAAATTACACCACATGTGCATACCTGGCATCAGGCCTTCTTACTTGCTATTTTTTCCAAGCCATCAATGAGCAGATTATCTTAAAAACACTATTTTTGAAGATGTACATGCCCTGCACCACTACTTCCCATGTACACACGCTTGCAGCACCACTACAGACCATGTACATATGCTAGCAACACCACTACAACCCACATATACTCGCAAAAATTGCAAAAATTAAAAAGTTGCAAGGAATTCATTGATATTACGGGCTATTCGGTAGTTTCCCAATTGTCCCACCACCTATAGCCCATCACCCAATCGAATAAACATTCTTTTGTCATATAAAAGGAGGTTTTGGGGTCACATTCCAAAGATAAGCATAAGAATAGTGAAACTTTGCCCATTTCACATCCCCTCCTTGCCCCAAGAATTTGCAGCCACCTTGTGAGATTTGTACCAAAATTTCCTATTTTTTCCTTTTTCCTCCATCATAAGCCTATTCCATTTCCCTAGAGAGAGGTTGAGAGAAGAAAGATATGTGGAATCACAATTGGATATTGGTGAAGAGGAGACTATACCAGGTTCAAGGAGCAGTCATCGATCTTGTTGTAAGTAAACATTGTGATATCAATAAAAGGAATACTTTTTCTGTCCGAAAATATGATGTGTCAAATATTTAAGTTTGATTTATGCTTTATTATAACATCTAACCCATGATTTATATATTATATGCATGTTTGTATTTCCCTATTTATCTTTCTATGAATGCAGACTAGCCTTGGGAGGAGGCTTATAGTCAACGGAGCTATTGAGCGTGGAAGTATCGACACCAGACGCAGAGTAAAAGGTAAAGTTACTAGATCTTTTCACTTTGTATTTCATGCATGAATGTAGGGTATATTCGGGGTATTTATAAAAATTAGGATACTTTTAGACACTTATATCTTCCTACATGTTGAAACGTAGTGTATTCCATAGGGGGGTTTTCCTGCTATAGCAAAATGGGTACTTATTCTACTTATTACACCCCATCCATGTATCCTTCATCTACCATGCTTGTTCCTTCGAACACTTTCCCATGGAAGGTCCACATATATCCCCAAGTATTTCATATAGGGAGAATCATTTTTACGGTTCGTGCTACCCTCTTCACGAGATCCCTTCACATGGGGGTTGTTATCACGCAGTTTGTATTTTAGGTTACAAGGATAAAGGATAAGGGTCAAACTGGTGTAACATGAACCTCCCCACCCAATGTCAGCTCGATGGGGGGCTCTTTCTGTTTAGGGAGGTTAGCCCAAGGGAGACATCCCCAGTAACCTGGGGTTTGAAGAGGCAAAGAGTAAAAAGGTCAAAAGTTAAGATTATCCCTCCTCGCAGGTTACCACCAGTATCAGATAATCTAGCTAATCAGCCAATAAAGAAGTGAATTCCCTATTGAGAACACCTGCCTAGAACAAGACAATAACAACACTATATGTATATTTGTAGGTTATAAATTCAAATGGTTAGTACTTATTAATTATCTGATTTCATTCAATAAGCAAAGTAACAAATAAGATGAGTTCAACGTTTTACTAATTAGCCAATGAAAAATTACCAATTCATCAATATCTATCACAAAACGACCAAGCCAACAGTATTATCAATCAAAAATAGCTCAATAAAGGCCTGATGTCATCACTAATTACTTAGTTAGAAGGGTTGCTGCATCAGGTATGATGCCATCCCTAGTTAGTGGCATTAGGGTTAGTTAGGGTTTCAAAATTTAAAGTTCTTAAAAGATAAATTTGTACACTTCAAGCTCAATGTTGGAAAGAATACCAGTGCCTTAGGGTAAATGGAGTCAAAGTAAGGGCAAAAGATCTCAGGAGGATTTAGAATTTAAAGATTAGAAGGTTAGGTTCTATGGTGTTGCAATGCCAGGGCCCTAGAATCAAAACCCTAAAGGAAGGAGGCTCATTCCGGTGTTGCTTAAGCAAGGCCTCATGCTTCTTCCTCTTTCTCTAAATACTCTTGGCAAAATGGATAGCTTCAAGGTACAGATCTAAGGGAGAAAAGTATTGCAGGAGCAAGGCTTCTCTAACCCTAGAAGGTTAAAACCCTAGGTGTAGAATTAACTAGGCCTAGGGTGTCTCCTCTCTTCAACCTATACTTTAATTCTAACTCAGAAAAAGGGAGATAAGTGTAGCAACGACTAGGCTATATCTTCCTTTATCAATGGCTAAAACAATTTCTCAAGCATGGGGACATATAGCAATGACCTACTAATGTGCTTGCTACCTAGGGTTTCAAGATTCAGCAATATAATAGCAATAATATAGAAAATGTAAGAAATTAAGCCTACAACCATTCATTTAAGAATTTTTGCATGAGAAATTCACTTACATATCATGAAGAATGCATAATCAAACCCTAGTTGTAAGCCTTCCATGAGAGAAACACCATAAATGCCAAGAGAAATCCTCCAACAAGAGTTGTGCCTCACTTCCAACACCAAAAATACCAAGCAAAAGACTAAAAGATAATATCTCCCAAGAGAGTGAGTTATGTTATGTTTAAAATGAGGAAAAACATCCTCTATTTATACCAATCCATGACCTTTGAATTAAAATTTAGGCCATTAAAATAGTCAACAAGACTGACTATAAACTTTACACTGTTTTTACATTAAATGCTAGAAAAATGTCATAATATGAGCAAAAAGAGGGATGTCAAGCCCTTCTGAGGGAGACGTTGGCCCTTTTTGGGAAAATATAGCATCCAAAAACCAAACATTGGCCCTTCTAGGGCTCCTCCAAGCTGCCACACATGCCAAATGACCTCACCGCACTGCCACATGCTCCAGACAATGTCCAACTCTCCCAGGTGACGTCCTGTCCATCAAAGGCAAACGTTCCATCTGCAGTGGGTGATTCCCCCTAGGCCGAGCTCTGCCAAAGTGTCCTGGGTAAAACGTCCTTCTTTCTTCTCGTGCAATGGCTCATCATAACGTTGTCCAGTCTCTACCATCCCAACAACCATCTGATGGGCTCTTCAGCCCCATGGAGGTCCGAGCTAATCATATCCCCATGTGTACCGGTCCATTGGTACCTGTCCACCGGGTATGGTCTTGCACATCAAAAACTTCGCCCTCCATGGGCTCATCAGTCTTCGGGATCATAGCAATGTCAATCATATTTCATCATTAAATTTATCAAATACATGCATAAAACCCCTAGCATATCCTTTAAGAACTCAAAGACATTACACTGATCTACTATACAAAGTCAAAGAGATAGATAGAACAACCTATTGGGCCAGTATCCATAAGAAAAGGAAAGTTTCCAAATAAGATTATTCAATCCATGTACATGAAGTGATATGGTCTAGGGAGTGTCCAGTTATAGTGAAGACCAGGAGTAAGATTTGTCCATGGGTGCCTTTGTAGGAGGTGATCTGTACCCGTCATGGATGCACTTTTTCCAAGCCCCGTTATTGCCTTTATTCTTTATTTATTACCTTTTTCTTTGTTTTTATTTCAAGGTCTGACCAGAGGACACTGCCTTGGTGTGGTGACCAGAGATGACAGTATTACCCACTGGTATTTTCATAGAAATGATAAGGTTGGCTTGTGATGAGACCCCCTTTCCCTTGGCCACGCAACCAAAGGTAATTGCCCTGGCGTGGTGACCAGATAATGGCAATATCATACTGCTAGATACCTATGAACATAATGGGCCAGCTCGTGATGAGACCTCCCATCCTCTTGGTTAGGTCTTGTTTTTTGTTATTTTCTTCAGGTCCCTTTTGTTTCTTATCGAGAGGCCTTTTATTGCCTTCTCGGGGATCCCTGGGTGAAGCATCTCTAGGTTTTATTTCCTATGGATTTTATCTTTTACCAGCTGCTTTTACCCCCTGGGCCTTTAGCCCCTTCTTCCCACAAGATAAAGTGTAACCCTCAAAGGTCATCCTAATGGCTGGACTAGGGGAATGGGATGGATGTATGGGAAATAAGATGTAAAGTGATAGAATGGTGGGAGCGGACGATGGCTCTGCAAATCCCCCCTGGTGGCTAACCAAAACCCATAAATACAAGCTTGATAGGGCACCCCGTTAATCCCCCCAACAATGGTCAAGTGGATTAGTGTAAGATCCAAGCAGTTGTTAGAAATGTAAGGAACGTGATGCATATATAAGAAAGTTATAACGATCAAACACGACACATACCATGATACCTTGGACCAATTACCTCATGGAGCAAGAGTCTTCTCTGATGCAATTCCAAGACGATGGTGATGGAAGATGCTACTACTGACAGGACAAATCTGGCAAAGAAGAAGAAGGATGGGCCCTCCAGGGCCATGCTCAGGTCAATCTTGCTCTCGGTACTCCATGTCGGGGACCTGTGGGCTTTGAGACATGATCTCCTAGTTATCCCTAGAAAACGGGGATAACATCTGGCTCTAACTCGGGGACATGTGCTCACTGTAGAGCACATGAGAACCTCAACATATCTGGCATAAACCTGCAGACCTGCTCACACTTGAAAAGAAACATCAACAACAAAAGGTGGGGTGGTATTGCCACCCTGCAAAATATAACATGTATACATATGAGATAAAACAATCAAATGCATATAAGGAAACAAACAAGAAATGTAGATGGTATAATACACGAAAATGCCTACCTACTCATACTTACCTGTACCGTCATGTCCCACTACCTTGGTGGGGTTTAAGGAGGCGTCCGCTGATGGGTAATAGGCACCTTCTTCCTTCCAAGGTGGACAAGTAATATGAGTTATCCACTGATTCCATTCCGACCTTAAAAGGTCCGAGCCATGATTGTGTACTTCCCTTTACATTAGTAGGCCTCCTTTTTGAGTATCCCACATCCATACCAACTCCCCTCCTTGTATTTTCAGATCTTGTGTTTGTTAGTTCTTTGAATAACCCTGGCGTATTGTACTGAGGGAGGTGGGTGGGATTCTGGAGTAAAGGCCTCTTGTTTTGACGGATGTATCTACACATCTTCTTCATCCTTTGGTCTTTGTAGTATCTTCACCATCCCTACCTCTTTGTTCTAAAACTGATCTAGGAGTTGCTGATATTCCTCTTTCTTGGGCCACTCAATCTAGTCAAAGTCTTCTTCTGTAGTAAATGGCATGTCTTCCAGAGAATACTCTTGAAGAGTTTGTATCACATCTTTCTGCGCTTCATTCACAGTAGGAACAACATCTTGTACATGGGTTCCAGTTATTGGCATATTGAGTAATCGTCCAGTTGTTCCATCTTTCAAAGGCAACCACAAAAAGGTGAGATCCATATCAAGGGACCCACCTATCATTGCACCAAACTTCCTAGACAAAAGCATTCCCCATACATCCGTGACATCAACAACTATAATGTCTACGTGAACTATCTTCTCGGGGGATTCTTTCAACTGTACTTCGACATTTTCAACAACACCATGTGTGGGTATTTCTTTGGATTCAAATCCACACACATTTATGTAAGGCCTGGTTACCTTCAGGCCCATCTACTGCATGACTTTAAGAGACATCATGTTTGCACCAACACCTTTATCCAGCATGCAATTGTTGAGGTATTTGTTGTTCATCATGAGGGTCATGAAGAAAGGTGGATTTTCACCGTACTGGATCCTAAAGTGGTCAGCTTGTAGCATAATCGGGGGGTCCATAGGCTCAGCCGTTCCTGAAAAGAAGGTGTTGAAGTGTTCTTTAATAGAAGGGATCTTGACTGCTTCTCTTAAGGGAACATTCACATGCATCTTCGACAAAGCTCCTTCAAAATCAAAATCAAGGGTAATATTATCCGCTTTGGGTGTTTTGGAAGGAATAACTTCAGGAGATTTCGACTGATCATTTGTAGGTTGCTTCGGGTTCTTTCTCTGGTATACTTGGACTTCTTTCTTTTTTAACTTTTCTTGTGACTCTTGGTCCAAGTTGTTAATTATTGCTAATCTTGTTGCTCTGGCTGCCTCCTTCAGGGCTTGTTGATGTTCTGCATCAGTGATGTTTATCTGAGGGAAACTTGAAAAGTAGTCAAAGTTGTTGACTTGTTGCTGGCTGGCGTTATAAGGACACTCATTCTCCCAATGTGCTTCACTGCATTCCAGGCACCAAGGGTTTTTATCAACTACATTTGTAGGAGCTAGAGTATTTTGGACTTCATTTTCATTCTTCGGCTTGTAAGTTTGATTCCCTTTTTGGAATGGCCCTTTGAATGGAGGTCTAGGTGCCTGGGTCTAGGATTTTTCAAGTCTTACGATCTGGTTCATCATTTCTTCTAGATTCTTCATGATGCTATCCACTGAATCTTGTAGCTTACTGATACTGGTGCAGAGATCCGAAGTAGGCTCAACATTGTGTACCACTTTCTGCTTGGTGTCTATTTTCCCCCTAGGATTGGCAAAGGGCTCAATCTTGGATGAAATGAGATTTCCTTCAATCTTGGTTGCAAGCTCTTGGGCTTCTTGAATGGACTGAGGGTCTTTGTCCCTAAGAAGGTACCCTAATTGGCCACTGAAAGATCTAGTATAAGTGTGAACAAGGTAATCATCTTTCATATGGTTGCCTAGGGGAATTCGTTGGAGTAATGATTCGAATCTGGTATGAAAATCCTGAATGGATTCATTTTCACACCTAGCAAGGCCATTTAGTCGGGTGAGCAACATGTTTGGGTCTTCTTTGATACTCCACCTTCTGAGGAAGATTTGTTCGAGTCTATCCATGGTTTTGATGCTCCCATTAGGTAGGCCAAGATACCAACGTCTTGCAGCATCATAAAGGGTAGCAGAGAATAACTTCATGACCAAATCCTCAGCATCATCACTAATGGGGTGAAGCTGAAAAAATGCCTAGAAGTTACTCATATGCTCTTCGGCACTAGTAGAATCAGTGTCGGTAAACTTAAGCAACCACTTCTCATATTTAGGTGGCATTTGCCTAGGGTAGCCAGGTATAGCTGACATGTCTAATGGCTTGAACAAAGTGGATGACCATTGTCTCTAATTGTTGACTGGGTTTGTAGTGTCGGTCTAAGAAGTAGACATGTTTAAAGGAAGTCTCTTTCCAAAGAGTGACTTGACAATAAGAGAATTAGCAGGAGGCTTCCTTCTGAAAGCTAGAGGAGGGTTATTGAACCTCCTTTTGGTTTCTGGAGTCGCCAGATAATTTTCCTAAAACTATCAAAGAATAAGGGGATAAAGTCTTAGTGGAGTCACCAGGTAAGCTTGTAAGAGAAAATTCTTTGAGGCAAGACTTACCAAAGGATTTTTCGTTGAGGAAGATTGACTCAGCGTTCCCTGGCAACGACGCCAAAATGTTATCGCGTAGTTTGTATTTTAGGTTACAAGGCTAAAGGATAAGGGTCAAACTGGCATAACAGGAACCTCCCCACCCAATTTCACCTCGATGGGGGGCTCTTTCTGTTTAGGGAGGTTAGCCCAGGGGAGACGTCCCCGGTAACCTGGGGTTTGAAGAGGAAAAGAGTAAAAAGGTCAAAAGTTAAGATTATCCCTCCTCGCAGGTTACCACCAGTATCAGATAATCCAGCTAATCAACCAATAAAGAAGTGAATTCCCTGCTGAGAACACCTGCCTGAAACAAGACAATAACAACACTATATGTATATTTTTAGGTTATAAATTCAAAGGGTTAGTACTTCTTAATTATCTGATTTCATTCAATAAGCAAAGTAACAGATAAGATGAGTTCAATGTTTTACTAATTAGCCAATGAAAAATTACCAATTCATCAATATCTATCACAGAACGACCAAGCCAACAGTATTATCAACCAAACATAGCTCAATAAAGGCCTGACATCATCACTAATTACTTACTTAGAAGGGTTGTTGCGTCAGGTATGACATCAGCCCTAGTTAGTGGCATTAGGGTTAGTTAGGGTTTCAAAATTTAAAGTTTTTAAAAGATAAATTTGCACACTTCAAGCTCAACGTTGGAAAGAATACCAGTGCCTTAGGGTAAATGGATTCAAAGTAAGGAAAAAAGATCTCAGGAGGATTTAGAATTTAAAGACTAGAAGGTTAGGTTCTATGGTGCTGCAATGGCAGGGCCCTAGAATCAAAACCCTAAGGGAAGGAGGCTCATTCCGGTGTTGCTTAAGAAAGGCCTCATGCTCCTTCCTCTTTCTCTAAATACTCTTGGCAAAACAACTAGCTTCAAGGTACAGATCTAAGGGAGAAAAGTGTTGTGGGAGCAAGGCTTCTCTAACCCTAGAAGATTAAAACCCTAGGTGTAGAATTAACTAGGCCTAGGATGTCTCCTCTCTTCAACCTATACTTTAATGCTAACTCAGAAAAAGGGAGATAAGTGTAGCAACGGCTAGGCTATATCTTCCTTTATGAATGGCTAAAACAATTTCTCAAGCATGGGGACATATAGCAATGACCTACCAGTGTGCTTGCTACCTAGGGTTTCAAGATTCAACAATATAATAGCAATAATATAGCAAATGTAAGAAATTAAGTCTACAACCATTCATTTACGAAGTTTTGCATGAGAAATTCACTTACATATCATGAAGAATGCATAATCAAACCCTAGTTGTAAACCTTCCATGAGAGAAACACCATAAATGCCAAGAGAAATCCTCCAACAAGAGTTGTGCCTCACTTTCAACACCAAAAATACCAAACAAAAGACTAAAAGATAATCTCTCACAAGAGAGTGAGTTATGTTATGTTTAAAATGAGGAAAAACATCCTCTATTTATACCAATCCATGACCTTTGAATTAAAATTTAGGTCATTAAAACAACTGACAAGACTGACTATAAAATTTACACTATTTTTACATTAACTGCTAGAAAAATGTCATAATATGAGCAAAAAGAGGGACGTGAAGCCCTTCTGAGGGAGACGTTGGCCCTTTTTGGGCAAATACAGCATCCAGAAACCAAACGTCGGCCCTTCTAGGGATCCTCCAAGCTGCCACACATGCCAAATGACCTCAGCACACTGCCACACCCTCTAGACAACATCCAACTCTCCCAGGTGACGTCCTGTCCATTAAAGGCAAATGTTCCATCTACAGTGGGTGATTCCCCCTAGGTCGGGCTCTGCCAAAGTGTCCTGGGTAAAACATCTTTCTTTCTTCTAGTGCAATGGCTCATCATAATGTTGTCTAGTCTCTGCCATCCCAGCAACCATTTGATGTGCTCTTCAACCCCATGGAGGTCCGAGCTAATCATATTCCCATGTGTACCGGTCCATTGGTACCTGTCCGCCGGGTATGGTCTTGCACATCAAAAACTTCGCCCTCCATGGGCTCATCAGTCTTCAGGATCATAGAAATGTCAATCATATTTCATCATTAAATTTATCAAATACATGCATAAAACCCCTAGCATATCCTTTAAGAGCTCAATGACATTACATTGATCTACTATACAAAGTCGAAGAAATAGACAGAACAACCTATTGGGCCAGTATCCATAAGAAAAGGAAAGTTTCCACAGAAGATCATTTAAGCCATGTACATGAAGTGATATGGTCTAGGGAGTGACCAGTTATAGTGAAGACCAGGAGTAAGATTTGTCCGTGGGTGCCTTTGTAGGAGGTGAGTTGTACCCGTCATGGATGCACTTTTTCCAAGCCCCTTTATTGCTTTTATTCTTTATTTATTGCCTTTTTCTTTCTTTTTATTTCAAGGTCTAACCAGAGGACACTGCCTTGGAATGGTGACCAGAGATGACAGTGTTACCCACTGGTATTTTCACAGAAATGATAAGGTTGGCTCGTGATGAGACCCCCTTTCCCTTGGCCATGCAACCAAAGGTCATTGCCCTGGCGTGGTGACCAGATAATGGCAATGTCATACTGCTAGATACCTATGAACATAATGGAACGACTCGTGATGAGACCTCCCATCCTCTTGGTTAGGTCATGTTTTTTGTTATTTTCTTTAGGTCCCTTTTGTTTCTTATCGAGAGGCCTTTTATTGCCTTCTCGGGGATCCCTAGGTGAAGCATCTCTAGGTTTTATTTCCTATGGATTTTATCATTTACCAAATGCTTTTACCCCCTGGGCCTTTAGCACCTTCTTCCCATAGGACAAAGTGTAACCCTCAAAGGTCATCCTAATGGCTGGACTAGGGGAATGGGATGGATGTATGGGAAATAAGATGTAAAGTGATAGAATGGTGGGAGCGGACGATGGCCTTGCAAATCCCCCCTGGTGGCTAACCAAAACCCATAAATACAAGCTTGCTAGGGCACCCCGTTAATCCCCCCAACAATGGTCAAGTGGATTAGTGTAAGATCCAAGCAATTGTCAGAAATGTAAGGAACCTGATGCATATATAAGAAAGTTATAACGATCAAACACGACACATACCATGATACCTTGGACCAATTACCTCATGGAGAAAGAGTCTTCTCTGATGCAAGTCCAAGCTGATGGTGATGGAAGCTGCTACTGCTGACAGGACAAATCTGGCAAAGAAGAAGAAGGATGGGCCCTCCAGGGCCATGCTCAGGTCAATCTTTCTCTCTGTACTCCATGTTTAGGACCTATGGGCCTCGAGACATGATCTCCTAACTATCCCTAGAAAACAGGGATAACAGGGGCAACATATATTCTCACTTGAATAATCCTTAGCATACTTCTTTCTTTTCATAGAATTCAGTGATGATTCTCGTAGAAACCTCTTTGGATCAGTTAGGTGGCAGATACTACCTTTCTGGATAGGGACATGGGGTAAACCAGGACCCTTCCTGGTGTGAAATGTTTCAAAGCCAATCCTTCCCTAGACCTTGGTATCAAATGCCACAACCCATCACTAGTCTAGTCAATGCCAGCCATACTGGAGCTCCATTACTAACCTTTGCCAATCATATTGGATATGGGTCGACAACCTCTGCAAGTCATGTTGACAGCCCGCACCGAACCACTGCTAGTTGTGTTGGGGGCATCACTCTAGTCTCCACGAGTCATATCAATGTCACATCTCCAACCTATGTACATCATGTAGGAGATGAATCTCTCACCTCTGCTAGTCATGTTGAGAGCATGTTGCTAGCCATCGTGAATGATGCTAGGGTCATTCAGAAGCCTAGATTCCTCAGACATAAGCCTAATTTCCTTTGTAGGACTTTTGAAGGACATCACTTTACTCGCTTATGTCCAACTACTACTGGGATACCCGAAGTGTGGTTCTCACCTGAGGGTCCTTTAGGTTCTGAGGTGTTTGTGGTTTCCCCACACCTTGTTTCTCCTTTGATTGACATGATATTCATGCCATTGCAATCCTCTCCTGAACATACCCCCGTTATCGAGGGTAATGTGTCCCCTATCCCTATTATCACACAACCTCTTCAACCAATGGTTTAAGAAGTGGTCATACAAGTGAAATCTATGATCAATCCAAATATCCTTTTGGAGGGTGATGCCTCCTTCAATCATGTCTTCAACATTCCTGATAGCACTCCTTCTAAACAAGAGAGAGTCATACTCTCCCCAATTACTCTTCCTTCAAGGCCTGGAGAGGTCCCCTTTGATTGGGATGGTCTTATGGGGTATCCAATGCCCCCTCCTATGTCTTTTCCAATATGAGACATTATTCGATATATCACGGAGGTGATAACCTCTGCTAGCACTTTATCCTCCTTGACTTGGAGAGCTTTAGGTTTTCCCAAGCTTATGTCAACTATTCATAAGATACTAACATTCCACAGAAGTATAGAACAAGAGCCTTGGCCTCCCCCGTGACTTGCCGCCTAGAATATCCCAAGCGAGTTTGATTTAAGCTATTTTCTGACTCATATAAAAATGAAAAGATTTTTGAGTGATTTTTCCTTTTCACACTCATTAAATTGGACTTGAAAGGTCATGAGTCTTAGTTAAGCTCTTTTCCGACTCATTTTCAAAAAAGAGAAAATATTTTCGAGTGAATTCGTCTCTTTCACACTCATAAATTGGATTTGAAAGGATGTCTATTTGGCACAAGTTTATCCCTTTTTCACACAAAATAGACTAAAGATCATAAAAAAGGAAATTTTTTGGTGTTAAGTTGTGATTGCATCTCGTGCCCTTGCTTGCAGTATTGAGCCTATATCTGGTTCTCACTTTGTCTTATAAACTCTTTGCCTCAACAATTTTTTCATTCTCAACGAAGTAGAGCCTCATTTAAATCCTTCACAATTTGACACCATATACCTAGGAGGGAACATTCCCCCAAGTTTCCATCTCCCACATGCATATCCTTGCATTGAGCATTGGTATGTTCCACTGCTGGAACTAGTTTTGCTTACTTGCGACACTCGTTTCCTCTGTATCATAACATTCATTTGTCTATGAAAATAAAATAAAATATATGGGCAGGAAGGGAGTATCATATTATATCGACAAAAATCATTTTTCCTTTGACCAGAGCACAAAGTTATTGAGTCCATTTGTCATCATAATTTTGGGTTTAGCATGGTCTTAGGAAGATGAGCTCATTATAGAGAGTCTTCTCTACCGACTGGTTACTCTTCCAGTCTGTATGGAGAATTTCATTGATGCCTCCTACATCTCATGGTTTCATCATTGATTCTATGATGTCAGAGTCTTCCATATGTCTCATGCTCTTGTTCAAAGGAAGTCTATCAACCTGTGTCGGCCATTCCTCAAATCTCTTGACTTTGTTGGACATATTGTCATTGATGTCAACATTCGATGTGATTATTTGTTGTTATGATGAATTATCATTGTGATTTACCATAGATGAGTTTTTCATTGATGTCAACAGTATATTAGTTAGAAGAAGAAGAGAACAGTATGAAGATCAAATCTCAGAAGGGAAAACGCAATATAGAAGTGAATGAAGATCAAATCTTAGAAGGAAGAGCACATTGCACAGTATATCAGTTAGTAGAAGAAGCGAACAGTATGAATAAATTCATGATTATTGTTGATCACGATACGATCAACAATGTTCCTATGATAAAATATCAGGAGGGTTAGAAAATGCAGAGATCAAATCTCGAAAGGAAAAGCATAAGCTCGGAGTGAGAATCCTAAACCGTCATCCGATCAGAGTGAGAAGCCTCAATAGTCGTTCGATCAAGAAATTGACGGTGTTGATCATCTCATATAAAAAACGTCGGTCATATGCGTGATCATGGGATTGAGGATCATTGGAGTACCATGACCGTCATATCTGCAAGCCAGATCAACAACAAGGATAGATTGTGGATTTCAGAAGGAGAATTAAATGACTCTCTATTTCCAATCCCACAATTGGTATAGATCGTCAGATCTCATAGACTTGGATATCGATGACTGTGGCTGACTCAACAAGTGGTAAGATTAAGTCAGATTGAGTTGTGACCGTTGGATGCACAATCGACAAATCAACGACAGGGATATATTGAAGAGATCGAAAGGAAAATTAAATATCGCACTAGTTCCAATCCCGAAATTAGTCATGACTGTCAGATCTTATAGAATCAAAAATCGATGATTCTGGTTGACTCACCAACAACGCACAACTTCAAATTGCAGAGTTTTGGTGACAAGTTAAATCACTCGCAAGTTGTGGTTCCGCAACCATCCTTGATCATTGATATTCTTCAAGTGTCTTAACGACCGTTCGATCACATTTTAGTGGAAGGACGGGATAAGATGAAAGGGTTGAGAATTTTATTATCTGAATACCCGTTAGTCATCGGATCAAAACTGAATTCCCTTCAATCGTCGGATCATTTCAAGTGGAAGGATAGGATAAGCGAGGTAAGAGATATGAGATCTTATTTATGCAAATTTCCGCTAGTCATTGGATCATTCTAAGTGGAAGGACATGTTAAGATAGAAGAGCTCCATCACAGACAAGTCGAGCCATTGATCTAGGATCATGATTGACGAACAACACTTAGTTCAAGTATAAATATGCGAGGAGGTTAAGCTCCGGAAAAATCTCACTTCATATTTTTCAGTTTGAGATTTGAAAGACCCAAAGCCCGGAGAGCCAAAAATCTGAAATGAATAAGAACCATTGGATCTGGAAAACATACGATGACCGCTAGATTAGGGAGATCTACGTCAACATACCACATCAACAAGGAAACATGGAAAACCATGTCAGAATATCTACGTTAGCAAACCACATCAACAAAGACATATGGAAGATCACGTCAGCAGACCACGTCAACAAGGATGTATGGCAGAGCATGTTAGCAAGGATGTGTGGTAGACCATGTCAGCAAGGACACGTGGTAAACCATGTCAAAATACCACGTCTACAAGGACATGTGGCAGACCACGACAACAAAAGACATGTGGAAGACTATGTCAGCATACCACATCAGCAAATACACATGGCATAACCAGATGATGACAAGAGTCAAGAGGAAATTGGCTCATGCCATGTCAACAAGTGACGTAATAAAGTTATGTCACTCTGGGAGAATTTCTTCTGGATTTTCACCACCAGCAAATGACCAAAGTCCTGAAGTCCTGAATTCCAAAGTCCCAAAGTGGACATGAGTCGTCTGATCTGAAGATCACTTCGGGAGAATTCTCAACCATTTATCTAATATAGTGGAAGGATAGCATAAGTATCTCTTCTCGTGACACATCATAAAGTGATGTAAATAAGTTACGTCACTCTGAGAGTTTTACTTCAGGAGTTCTACCACCAGCACTTTCCCAAAGCCCCGAAGTCCCAAATATTGATGTCCCAAAGTGGACACAAAATTCCCGATCTAAAGAATACTTTGGGACCATTCTCGACCGTCAATATACTACAGTGGAAGGATAGTGTAAGTTGAAGTATTAACCGATAGCAAGCAGTCTCCCCCACTTATGACTTACTCAGCAGGTGATCACTCCGAAGGAAATACGGGGTTAAGATTTGAAATCTCTGAAGTCTGGATACCTGAAGGAGATCTCGATTGTTGATCCGAAAGGGACACGTGTTAGTGGATTGACAACTCTGAAATATTGACATATGAAGGAAAGAAGGGGTTGAGATTTGATATCTTTGAAGTCCGGAGACCCGAAGGAGATCTCTATCGTCGATTTGATGTTGGGTGTACTCTCAACCGTTAATCAAAATACAGTGGAAGGATAGCGTAAGAATAATAGCCGAAGTCCCAAAGTAATTGGTGGTCATCCATCTCAATTCTTGATTAATTCCTAGCCATCCAATTAGGCGATGTAAGGATCAAACATGACCATTGATCCAGTTCCATGATATAATGAGAATCATCTGATCTGCTCGGCAAAATATACTTCAGGAGATTTGAAAGGTTGTGAATTCTCGAAGACCCGAAGGGCGATGTCCCAAAGTCCCAACAATCGTCCATATCATCGGATATTGTATCATGATCATTGAATTGATAAGCGCTCAAGCAATCATCTCACCTTACATCTAATTAACGTCATTGGTCATATGGTAAAAAGATTTAAAAGGCAGAATGGAATGTGTCGCTTAAATTGATAAGACTGTGGTTCTACGCCTAAGATCATATGAAAATGGTTTGAAGGAGGTGCATATGTATGTTATCAAAGAGACAAAGGAAATTGATCCATACATGTGATCGATTTATGAAAGAAAAGGGGATGCTAGGTTTAAAGTTGAATACCTGAAACGATGATCTATGGTGGTCCGAAAGTTGTTGTAAATGAACATGTTAGTTATAAATTGTTGCACAAGTCGGCCCTATAACTTAAACAAGTTTTGAACATAAGAAACTATAAATACAATGGTGATTGGTTCTCTAGATGGTGTGATTGTGGAAGAAGACGATCTTGTGAAAAGAGAGGCTCGTTGAGAAAGAGTGACCTGTAGAGAAAAATGAAGGGGATGCAGACCTGAGGTCTGTGAGAATATCAGAGAGAAGAAGAAGTGAAGAAGGCACGAATATCAGAGGAAAGCCGAAGTGAGGAAGGTGCAAATTTTAGAGAGAAGATGAAGTGTAGTGATGAGTGTTGATGGTATACCTCTGATCATGAAACAAAATTGATTCAATAATGGATCACTTCTACTAGAGTTGATTGAACTCTAGTTGGATAGACTATGTTCTATCAACAAGCTGGGTCTTTCTTAAGAGTTGGTGCTCTTCAAGAAGTTGGTGATCCTTACTTTAGTTGGTGTTGATACAAAATAGTTGGTGTTGGAGAAACTCATATTACTATATTCACATATATAAACATATCAATTATACAAAAGATTACACAAACGTCTGGTATCTCTTGTCCATTGTGATTATGATTTAATTGTTCTTAATCTGTTCAATTATGTTTTAGCTACTAATTTGTAAGAACAAAAGTTAGAAAATTTCACACACTAATTCACCCCCCCCCCTCTTAGTGTGGGAGGTGTGTTCAACAATTGGTATCATAGGGGGTTCCTTCAACACAGTTTAACCACTGAAAGTTAGATCCTGAAGAAATTAGTGGACAGATGGCTCTCTCCGCAATTGAAGCTCCCTTATTTGATGGAACAAATTATTCCTCATGGAGAGAAAATATGAAGCAATATTTGAAGTCAAAAGGATCTGAAGTTTGGAATTAAGTAGTAAGCAAGCCCTAAGACTTAACTACCTCAAAAAATCTATCCAATATTATAGTCCAAAGAAGAGTAAGGAAGAACAATGAAGTGGCATTGAAGATTCTTCTCAATGGATTATCAGATATTGTCAAGGCAAGAATAGAACTATCCACATCCGACGAGGACTTATGGCTGAAGTTAGAAGAGATGTATCAAATAAAAAGACAAGACACATAAGTCATTCCTATCAAGGATGAAGAGGAAGACTCAACCATCAATAAAGATAAATACTCTCCACAATATTTTGATTGCGATAATGTTGATATTGAATCATCCCCTGCAAGTAAAGAAGAAGACTCAGGTACAACAAAATAATTTTTTGTTATCATTTATCCCATGGAAGAAATAAAAGAAGAACTATCAAAGGCCAAACAAAAGGTTGATTGGATTCTATGTGAATACCTTTATGACCATAATGATTCAGACTATACCTATCTTCATGACTACACTAAAGAATTTCTTGAAAAGAGTCAAAATCATATCTTGGAAATAAAGGAAATGCTCAAGGACAATGAAAACATAATATATGAGCTGGATAATGAGTTAGAAGAAAAAGAAGAGGAGATTGAGAAGCTGAAGAAGGAAATTAGTCAAGTAAAAGAAAAGAAAAAGGAAGATGATGAGCTTAGCAATCAAAATCATATCTTGGAAATAAAAGAAAAGCTCAAATCCAATGAAGAAATCATATCTGAGTAAAAGATTCAATTAGAAAACAAATAAGAAGAGATCAAAATATGGAAAACACAAGTTACTAACCTAACAAAAGAAAATGAAGAGGAGATCGAAAGACTGAAAATGAGTCAAGAAAAAGAAGAAAAGAAGGAAGATGATGAACCAAGAAAAAACCTTGCAGAACTAAAAGATTTAAGGTAAAGCTATGTCAATCTTAAAATCCAACTTGAAGAAGCCAAAAGAAGGGAGGAGGTAGTGAGGAGCCAACTGAACAAAAAAGAAGAATCATGTCATAAGATGGAAGAAGAAGTTGTGAATCTTAGAAAGAAGGATGAGAAGTCAAACACCCAAATCAAGTTCATGAATAACTCCATGACCCTGGATGAGATCTTGGATAGTTAGAGATCACCAAATGACAAATCTGGTCTTGGATACAACAAGGAAGAAATCAATACTCCTAAGAAACATGATGGAGGTCCTTCATTTGTAAAAGGTGAAAACAGGTCTGACACAGGTCCTTCACTTGTAAAGGATAAAGACAGGTCTGACACAACTCCTTCATTTGTAGAGGATGAAGATAGGTCTGACATAGCTCCTTCATTTGTAAAAAGTGAAAGAAGGTACGACTCAGGTTCTTCATGTTCAAGAAATGAAAGAAACACTACAAAATTTAGAATATTGGATCAAGGAAGACATCCAGAAGCTACTCATAAACCTCAAAGCAAGTTTAGAAGAGAGACACCTTCATGGATGAATCAAAGAAGGTATGAGAGTGTTTTTAATGGTTATTATTTTTATTGTAATGAATATGGTCATAAATCTTTGGATTGTAGGCATCATGGAAGAAAACAAGTTGGTAAGTTCAACAACAATATAAGATATTGGAGCTGCAATCATTTTGGACATATTTCTAGACATTGCTACACTATGAGATGCTATAGTTGTGGTGGATATGGCCACAAAGCCAATAACTGTTGGAACTCAAGAAAAAAATCAATGAGAAATGCTTCATACAGTACGACAAAAAGAGTAAATGAAACAAGGAATAAAAATGAAGTTGCAGTAATAGAAGATCAAAGAACCAAGTTCAAGAAACCAGGACACTCACAGATGTGGATAGCAAAGACTGAACAAGTGAACAAGAGTGAAGTTAATTGTTGCAAAGAGAATTGCATTCATGTGACAAGCATAGTATCAACTTTCTTAGACAACTTTAGATCAATGTAAAATAAAGAAGCATGGTTGATAAAGATGGATACATCTAGTTAGAGATCGATGCGAATCAATGGGTAGATACAAGGATTGTTTGAAAAATATGAGCTACAATTGCATAGTGCTCCAGTAGGACAACGACATCTGCAAAAACAACATTCTGATGTACAAAATGAGGTACATGACATCCTATAGAGATAACAAGAGGAGAGACCCTGTCAGAAAAAGATACCCTTTTAGAAAAAAAGGGGGAGAAGAGTCAATAAAAACTCAGGGGAAGTATTTTGGTTAGTAAATAAGAAAGTAATTAGATTAAGTTTTGAAAAGACTTGATCACAACAAAAATTCATATCAAGAAGACTACTCATTTGAAACAAAAAAATCCCAATCAACTGAGATAATAAGTTAGTAAATTAACAGGGAAGAAACCTTGTCAGGAAGAGATACCTTTTCAGAAACAAAGGGGGAGAGTAGTCAAAAGCAGAGAGAGAGAATATTGACAGGGGGAGTCCTTCAGTTATGGAAGGCAGAACATTATTGTAGGAAGAGTTACCCAACTTCAGATTATGGTCAGTAACATACAACGCTTTACCACAGGAGGAAAAGCTGTTTTCAATTGATGTCAAAGGGGGAGAGAAAACTTCATAAGAGGAAAGAATCATCATAGGGGGAGTTGTGTATATGAAATTAGTGGGTTGCCCTCAATGACAAAGGGGGATATTGTTGGACATATTGTCATTGATGTCAATAGTCGATGTGATGATTTGTTGTTATGATGAATTATCATTGTGATTTACCATAGATGATATTGTCATTGATGTCAATAGTATATCATTTAGCAAAAGAAGAGAACAGTATGAAGATCAAAGATCAGAAGGGAAAATGCAATACATAAGGGAATGAAGATCAAAGCTCAGAAGGAAGAATGCATTGCACAGTATATTAGTTAACATAAGAAGCAAAAAATATGAAGCAATTTGTGATTATTGTTTGATCACGATATGATCAACGATGTTCCTATGATAAAATCTCAGGAGGGTTAGAAAATGAAGAGATCAAAGCTCAGAAGGAAAAGCGTAAGCTTAGAGTGAGAGGCCTCAACAACTATCCGATTAGAGTGAGAAGAATCAACAACCATCCGATCAAGAAATTGACGGTGTTGATCATCTCATATAATGGACATTAGTCATATGAGTGACCGTGGGCTTGAGGATCGTTTGAGGATCATGACCGTCGGATCTACAAGCCAGATCAACGACAGGGATAGATTGCAGAGATCGGAAGGAGAATTAAATGACTCACTAGTTCCAATCTCACAATTGGTCTAGATCATCAAATCTCATAGAATCCGATATCGACGACTGTGGTTGATCCAACAAGTGATCAGATTAAGTCAGATTGAGTTGTGAGCATCGGATGCACAATCTCCAGATCAACGACAGGGATAGATTATGGAGATTGAAAGGAGAATTAAATATCATGCTAGTTCCAATCCCATAATTATTCAGGACCATCAGATATTATAGACTCAAAGATCAATGATTTTTCTTGACTCACCAATAGTGCACAACTTCAAATTGCGGAGTTTTCGTGACAAGTTAAATCACTCACAATTTGTTGTTCCACAACCATCCTTGATCATTGATCTTCTTCAAGTGTCTTCATGACCGTTGGATCACATTTTAGTGGAAGGACAGGATAAGCTGAAAGGGTTGATAATTTTATTATTAGAATACCCCTTAGCCACCAGATCAAACATGAATTCTCTTCAATCATCGAATCATTTCAAGTGGAAGGATAGGATAAGCGAGGTAAAATATTTGAGATCTCATTTATGCGAATTTTTGTAAGTGATTGGATCATTCTAAGTGGAAGGACAATATAAGCTAGAAGAGTTGAATCACAGACACATTGATCCATCGATATAGGATCATGATTGATGAACAATACTTAGTTTGGGTATAAAGATGCTAGGAGGTTAAGCTATGGAAAAATCTCACTTCAGATTTTTCAGTTTGTGATTTGAAAGACCCAAAGCCTAGAGAGCTGGAAATCCGAAATGAATAAGGACCATCATATCTGGAGAAAAAATGATGACCATTAGATTAGGGATATCTACGTTAGTAGACCACATCAGCAAGGACACGTGGCATACCATGTCAGAAGATCTACTTCAACAAACCATGCCATCAAAGACATATGGCATATCACATCAGCAGACCATGTTAGCAAGGATGTATGGCAGACCATGTCAGCAAATACACATGGCATAATCATATGATGACAATCATCAAGAGAAATTGGATCGTTCCATGTCAACAAGTGATGTAAGCAAGTTACGTCACTCTGGAAGAATTTCTTCAGGATTTTCACCACCAGCAAATGACCAAAGTCCCGAATGCCGAAGTCCCAAAGTGGACATGATTCGTCCAATCTGAAGATGACTTCGAGATCATTCTCAACCATTGATCTAATACAATGGAATGATAGTGTAAGAAGCTTGGCTCTTTACACGTCATCAAGTGACGTAAGTAAGTTACGTCACTCTGGGAGTTTTACTTTGGGAATTCTACCACCAGTACTTTCTGAAAGCCCCAAAGTCCCAGATGTTGAAGTCTTGAAGTGGACACAAAACGTCCGATCTAAAGATCACTTTAGGAGCATTATCGACCATCGATCTACTATAGTGGAAGGATAGTGTAAGTGGAAGTATTAACCAACAGTAAGTGGTCTCCACCACTTATGACTTACTTAGTAGGTGATCACTTCGGAGGAAATAAAGGGTTGAGATTTGAAATCTATGAAGTCCAAAGACCCTAAGGAGATCTCAACCATTGATCCGAAAAGGACACAGGTCAGTGGATTGACAGCTCTGGAATATTGACGTATGGAGGAAAGAAAGGGTTGAGATTTGATATCTCTGAAGTTTGGATACCCAAAGGAGATCTCGACCATCAATATGATGTTGGGTGTACTCTCAACCGTTGATCAAAATACAGTGGAAGGATAATGTAAGCATAATAGCCAAATTCCCAAAGTAATTGGTGGCCATCCATCTCAATACTTGATTAATTCCTGGTCGTCGTATTAAGTGATGTAAGGATCGAATATGACCATTGATCCAGTTCCATGATATAATGAGAATCGTCTGATATGTTTGGAAAAATATTCTTCAGGAGATTTGAAAGGTTGCAAAGTCTCGAAGACCCAGAGGGTGATGTTCCGAAGTCCTGACAATCTTCCATCTCATCGGATATTGAATCATGATCGTTGAATTGATAAGTGCTCAAGCGCTCGTCTCACCTAACATTTGATTAATTCCATTGGTCATATGGTAAAGATATTTAAAAGGTAGAATGGAATGCGTCGCTTAAATTGATAAGCATGTGTTTCTACACCTATGATCATATGAACATGGTTTGAAGGAAGCGCATTATTTTGTTATCACAGAGACAAAGGAAATCAATCCATACCTATGATCGATTTATGAAAGAAAAGGATATGCCAGGTTTAAAGTTGAAGACCCGAAATGATGATCTCTAGTGATCCCAAAGTTGTTGTAAATGAACAATTTAGTTATCAATTGTTGCACAAGTCGGCCCAATAACTTAAACAAGTTTTGATTATAAGAAACTACAAATACAATGATGATTGGTTCAATAGATGGTGTGCTCGTGGAAGAAGGTGGGCTTGTGAAAAGAGAGGCTCACTGAGGAAGAGCATCCTATGGAAAAAAATGAAGGGGATGCAGACCTGAGGTCCATGCAAATATCAAAGAGAAGAATAAGTGAATAATGCACGAATATCAGATGAAAGACGAAGTGATGAAGATGTGAATTTTAGAGAGAAGATGAAGTGCAATGATGAGTGTTGATGGTATACATCTGATCATGAAACATAATTGGTTCAATAATGGATCACTGCTACTAGATTTGATTGAAATCTAGTTGGATAGACTGCATTATATCAACAAGATGGGTCTTGTGGCAAGTTGGGTCTTGTGGGAAGCTGGGTCTTGCTTGAGAGTTGGTGCTCTCTGAGGAGTTAGTGCTCCTTACATCATTTGGTGCTGATAAAAATAGTTGGTGCTGGGAAAATTCATATTACTATATTCACATATATATACATATCAATTATACAAAATCTTACACAAATTTCTGGTATCTCTTTTCCATTGTGATTATGATTTAATTTTTCTTAATCTATTCAATTATGTTTTAGCTACTAATTTGTAAGAAGAAAAGTTAGAAAAGTCCATAGACTAATGTTGGATCATGTTGTCATTGATTCCAATGGTTTGATTGATTGATGTCATTGATTGATGTCAAGTGATTGATTGATGTCAAGTGATTGATTGATGTCAAAGGATTGATTGATTGATGATTGATGTAATATAATATGTATTGTCCTTGATGAGAATGCATAGATGAAG
>ML777098.1:198465-213083 GCA_009831015.1 Picea engelmannii
TATACTTGGTACATGGTTGGATGCACTTGTTTATGGTACAGGTTGATTACAGGTTGCTTGGCACAGGTTGGTGCATGGTTGATGCTCTTGTTTATGGTACAGATTGATATCTATTGAGGATTGTTGCCTCATCTCAGTTGGTGTTGAGGGTGTGAGTTGAGTCTTGCATATAGAGCTGGTGCTCTTGTAGACTTGTACTCTATTCAGTTGTTGCTGAAAAACCCCCGGATTGAAGTCCATAATAAAAACAAAAATTGTACATACATCTTGTGTTCCTTGTGTTCCTTGTGGAGATGATTTGTTGATGATATATTGCTGATATATGTTGCTTATATGTATTCACATCTAACTGATTATTAATGAAAACAATGAGTAATGAGTAAATATCGAATGCTAACTAATGAGTTTTGTGTAAGAGGGAAGTTTTGGGAAAAAGATCCCCACACTCATTCACCCCCCCCTCTAAGTGTGGTAGGTGTGTCCAACAACTAATTCACCCCCCCCACCTGTTAGTGTGGGTGGTGTGTTCAACATAATTTCCATGTCCTCCATACCCTCAGTTTGTCTCATAATCACATGATATTGTAGTCTTATCATGAACCCTAGTCCTACTTTCATCATTGGTAGGTAACCTTGAACCCAACAGTCGACATTCCATCATTGGTTGTTAACTGGGTGGTTTCCCTTATGTTCAATGGCAAGACATCTATTCACACATTGGGATTCATGTAGTGTCTTGGATACCATTATCCTTATTGGTGGTTTCCTTGCCTTTATCAATAATTTTCCTCATTGGTTTCTATTTAGAGGGTCTTTTTCGTGTACCTCTTACACTTGGCACATGTGAAAGACGCAGAGGTTCATTGGTTTGTGAACATGTTCTTCATCCGATTTCCTCCAAATCATGAATCTCTTTCTTTGTACCTCATGCTAAATGATGAGAGATGCCTTAATTCTCTCCTTTCAGCGGGTCTCCTTCCATTGAGTTTAGCTCATCTATTCTGGAAATGAGACCTAGAGTCTTATGAGTACCTTGAGGCTTGTAGTCATTAGTGGTAGGTTCTCTCACCATCGATAGTTGGGAATACATCGATGTCTCTTTATCGATGGATTCTTCAGGTGTTTGACCCCAACTCCTTTATTCACACTTGTAAAAATGTACTATGTGCCTTGATACCTACTTTCATTATCGGTAGGTTGTCTCCCGTTTGTTAACGGTATACCTCAATGACTGGTAATCAAATGATGTCTCATTGTGTTCAACCTCAACTCCTTTATTCACATGATGTAGACTTGCACCCTTGGCAGATTGTGTAGAAGACTTGAAGACATCAATATGTGGTCATAGCTCTCCTAAGTTGTTGCTTCCTTTTCATTGAACCAATAGTTATATGACTTCAACGATCATGGTAGATCATATTGTACTCCATTGTATACATATATCTTCACATTGGTTGTGAGATGGGTTCTACTAGTCCTCATTCATGACTATGATATCCTTTAGAATGTAACCTCTTTTGTATTTACCTATTCATGGCCACAAACACTTGTTTGGTATATTTTCACATGGATTTGTAGTTTAATAAAAATTGGAAGCCATGTATGCAAAGTCAGTGCATAATTTAATGAGCAATTACTTCTTCCATCTGGTTCCCCATCACTCAACTTCTAGATTTTTTATAATGTATTTCGGCCAACAAAGATACTCCTTTGACCTCACACATTATTGGGCATCTGTTATAGAAAGATTTTCCTCACCCTATGCAATCTTGCATAGAAGGCCTTTTTCCATTTCCTTATGCAGACTTGTCATCCCTTTTTGCAAATCCCAAAGCTAAAAATACATTTTTTCCACATGTATGCACCTTGCGTACTATACAACATGTGTATATGCAGGTTGCACCACTACAGCCCGTGTACATCGGGATTTGTGCCCAAAAGTGAAAAATGGTGTCGGGTTTCCATGTCACGATAGGATATCTATGATCCTTGGCCTTCCATATATTGGAAACTTTCCGACTCAGCCCTTCAGTTCCTTTTGAACGCTATAAATGGGCCAATTCTGAGCTATGTAAAAGAGGAGAAAGAATTCAACTTTGAGAGAAAAGTTACTCTGGAGAAATTATTTACTTCATATTGAGTCTGCATCCCTTTGTCCTTTAAGTATGAAGATAGTTTTCAGCCCCCAAGATCTTCCCTTATTGATTGAGAACTTCATTGTCTCTCTTCTACGAGTTTTACTTTGGTGGAAGATTGAAGTGGTGGAGGCCCAACTAGAAGGAACATAGTTTCTTAGTTTTGAACCATGCCGACATGAAAGTCTGTAACATTTTCACTTTTGCTGATCATATATTAATAGAAATACTCTTTTCCCATCCAATTGATACCTTGAAAATATTTGAATTATTATTCCATGGGCGTATTTGTCATGTTTATTAATGGATTATGCTATTGAATGTGCTAACATCATTTATTATCACCATATGCTTTCTTTTCTTGGTTTTTGAGTACTAGTTGCAGGTATATTGCTTTGGGTCAAGTGCTCAACGATAGACTTCATCGAATGTCTAGACGAGGTAGACCTTTTGTCTTGTCTTGCTATCATATTTGTTTACATAGAATACTTGAGAAAAGAGTTGATTTGTGTAGTCATTTCCATCTGTTGTGTTTTACCCTAGCCATAGAGAGATTTTCCTTGTAACATAATCGATGATGATACTAGGGATGAATTTTCTTTCTTAGGGTTTGGAGTGTTTTTCTCATTAGAATGCTCTCATTCCTATTGCGTTTCTTATGGTATAATTGTTTTACGGCCTTTGTTCACTCTGGGTATGAGTTTTTAATCCTTCTCCCTTTCCTGGATTTGGTTTTGAAACATATACGCGATTTTTGGCTTGACAGTCACGTATATACATGGGTTGTCCCTCTACAAGTTGTGTGCATACACTATGTTTCCTTGAACAATCACGTACACCAACCTCTTGTGATTTTTTACTAGGTTTGGTGGTCGCTAGGTGGGATTTGATGTTTGCTGAGTCTTATTGGGTCTCTGTAGTGACTATTAAGTGCCTGTGGGATGACATGAAACTTGTCTGGGGTTGAGTTTTTGGCTAGAGTCTTTCTCATCACCTTTTCATTTTCATTGTCCTTGTACATTGGGTTGGGTGTTTTGCTCCTTGGTATTCTTCTTGAGTTATCTCTTTCTATACACAATAGAGTATTATATATCAAGTTGATGTTCATTCCACGCATTTTCATTTTTCTTAGATTGAAAATACAAAAGGCATTTTACATTTCTTGGCATTTTGATCTTTTGAGTCTTTGTCATTAGCTTAGTGCATGTAAAGAAAGATTGCATTTTTACTTCAGAATTGCAGAGTTCAAATTGAAAATTTCATTTGTTTTAAGAAGCATATTATTCATTGAAAATTGAAGTCAGGACTTTGCATTGTATTCATATTTACTTTACTTGTTCAGTTATAACATCATGAGTTTCACTACCATACCTTTTTTAGTAAGCACTACCATTAAAATTAACGCTATAATTTAGAATTGATTAGTCATGATTTTGTTTTCTAAGGTGCAAAAACTAGCTTAGGATTTAGTGCCTTGGAATAGGATTTTGTGAGTAAACTTCTCCAAGGAAATTAAATCAACAATTGTGTCTGACAAAGGGAGTGGAGAAATCCATTGTATAATTGGTAATATCAGGAGGCTCCACTTACACTAGAATTAATCACGATGTCTCGAGAGGTTGGTTAAAGGGATATCCCCTTGATACCTTCTTATAATCAAAGATATTTCTGGGGATCTATTCATATCTGGGGATATTGCTAGTGCCTTTACCTTCGTGAGAGGCGATACTTTCAAGGTTTCAGACTTTGCTACCCTGCCCATACGGTGGACCTGACTTACAATTGCTCTCCTGTGCATCAGTTATACATTGGTTTTTAAGTTTCTTAACTTAGGTGCCACATAGGTTACTTGCAGGGGTTATTCTGTAGGTACCCTGGTTCAGATAAGGGTTTGAAAACACACATCCTCTATGGTGGATTACCTCTCTGGGGGGATCTGACTAATTGGTTTAATCTCTTTTCTAACTTGTCTAAAAAATGAAAAGATTTTCGAGTGATTTATCCCTTTCACACTCGTTAAATTGGACTTGAAAGGTCATGAGTCTTAGTTAATCTCTTTGGTGACTCGTTTTCAAAAAAGAGAAAATATTGCCGAGGGAAATCATCTCTTTCACACTCGTAAATTTGATTTGAAAGGACATATATTTGGCACAGGTTTATCCCTTTTTCACGCCAAATAGACTAAAGATCATAAAAAAGGACATTTTTTGGAATTAAGTTGTGATTGCATCTCATGCCCTATTGGTGGTTTCCTTGCCTTTGTCAGCAATTTTCATCATTCACTGTTATTCAGAGGTTCTTTTTCATCTACCTCTTGCACTTGGCACATGCAAAAGAGGCATAGGGTCGTTGGTTCGTGAACATGTTCTTCATTTGATTTCCTCCAAATCATGAAGCTCCTGCTTTGTACCTCATGTCGAATGATGAGATATTCCTTAATGATCTCCTTTCAGTGGGTCTCCTTCCATCGACTTCAACTCATCTATTCTAGAAACGGGACCTAGAGTCTTATGAGTACCTTGAGGCTTGTAGTCATTAGTGGTAGGTTCTCTCTCCATCGACAGTTGGGAATACATCAATGTCTCATGATCGATGGATTATTCAAGTGTTTGACCCCGACTCCTTTATTCACACTTGTAATAATGTACTCGTTGCCTTGATAACTACTTTCATTATCGGTTGGTTGTTTGGCATTTTTTAACGGTATACCTCAATGACTGGTAATCAAATGATGTCTCATTGTGCTCAACCTCAACTCCCTTATTCACATGATGTAGACTTGTACCCTTGGCAGATTATGTAGAAGACTTGAAGATATCAGTATGTGGCTACAACTCTCCTGAGATGTTGCTTCCTTTTCATTGGACCAGTACCTATATGACTTCAATGATCATGGGAGATTAGATTGTACTCCATTGTATACAGATATCTTCAGATTGGTTGTGAGACTGGTTCTACTAGGCCTCGTTCGTCACTATGACAACCTTTGGCATGTAACCACATTTGTATTTTCCTATTCATGGCCATGGACATTTGTTTGGTATATTTTCACATGGATCTGCAGTGTAATTCAAATTGGAAGCCATGTATGCAAAGTCAGTGCAAAATGTAATGAGCAACTAGTTCTTCCAGCTGGTTCGCCATCACCCCACTTCTGGGTTTTTTATAATTTATTTCAGCCATCGTAGATACTCCTCTGACCTCACACATTAGGGGCCATCTATTATAGGAATATTTGCCTCACCCTATGCAATCTTGTAGAATAGTCCTTTTTCCATTTCCCTATGCAGACTTGTCATCCCTTTTTGCAAATCCTAGAGCTAAAAATGATTTTTTTCCACATGTACGCACCTTGCCTAATATACAACATGCATATACATAGGCTGCACCACTACAACACGCGTACTTCAGGATTTGTGCCCAAAAATGAAAAATGGTGTCTGGATTCCATGTCACGATAGGATATCTATGATCCTTGGCCTTCCATATACTGGAAATGTTCCGATTCTCCCCTTCAGTTCCATTTGAAGGCTATAAATGGGCCAATTTCGAGCTATGGAAAAGAGGAGAAAGAACTCAACTTTGAGAGAAAAGTTACTCTGGAGAAATTATTTACTTCATATTGAGTCTGCATCCCTTTGTCCTTTAAGTCTGAACATAGTGTTCATCCCCCAAGCTCTTCCCTTATTGATTGATAACTTCATTATCTCTCTTCTATGAGATTACCTTTTGTGGAATATTGAAGTGGTGGAGGCCTAGCCGGAAGGAACTTAGTTTCTCGGTTCTGAGCCATGCCAACATGGAAGTCTGTAACATTTTCACTTCTGTTGATCATATATTAATAGAAATACTCTTTTCCCATCCAATTAATATCTTGCAAATATTTGAATTATTATTCCATGGGCATATTTGTCATGTTTATTAATGGATTATTCTATTGAATGTGATAACATCATTTGTTATCACCACATGCTTTCTTTTCTTGGTTGTTGAGTACTAGTTGCAGGTATATTGCTTTGGGTTAAGTGCTCAATGGTGGACTTCATCGAACATCTGGATGAGGTAGGCCTTTTATCTTGTCTTGCTAGAATATTTGTTTACATAACATACTTGAGAATATATTTGATTTATGTAGTCATTTCCGTCTGTTGTGGTTTACCCTAGCCATAGAGAGATTTTCCTCATAACAAATGCAAAGAAACTTATTCTTCACTGTTCTTTCTTTCTTATATAGTCTTCCAAATGGTGTGAGTGTTGAAGCATTGTGTCCCTTTATTTGTACCATTGCACCTCTTCATTTAAAAATAATAACATTTGTCTTTTAAATTAGAATTAATATCTCCCTTTATTTTTATTCACACATTAATGTGAAAGCTTTTCAATTTAGTAAGAGGGATTTTTCATAAATCAATCACATGTATGGATAAATTTATTAATTCGATCCCATGCCTTTTTATCTTATTCTCAAGATTTTGTTGCATCCTCAGTTCTCCAACATAACATATTTGATCTTTTCGATTAGATTTCCAATGCATTGGATGTATTTGATCACTAAATATCAATCAAGTAGAATCCAGATCCTGTCTGGTTCAAAGTTTCTTCCTGATAGAGGAAGAATTCTTCCTCTATATGTTAAATTCACATAGATGCACTTTGATGACCTCTATTCCATATGACCATAGGCGATGACTAAGCGCTTATCCAAACAAGTGCTTAATCACTTATCAAGATTTACGGTGGTGTTTTATTTGTACATTTGATATGGGCGGTTCTCGTTCACTTTGGGACTTCTCCCATCCTCTCTTCGAGTAGTTGCTGGTAGGATAAACTAGATATCCCCAAAGGATATAGTCCTAGAGTGGCATATCTCGCTTATGTCACTATTGATGTGGCACTAGCTGAGTGGCTACAATGTGTCACCTTGATTCATAACCTTCGTATACCTAAAGTGTCAAGTATAACTTGATACTTGTCACCATTTGATTGGGCCACATGTCATATTTTTCATCTTCCACATCTCTTACTTCGTGGCTTCGACAGTTTTGGCAATTTTATACTATCCTTCAATTATTTCCAAAGTTTTGAATTGATTTACTACCGTATATTTTCAACTGTCTTGATCCTATGGCCTCTGTTTATTCTAAAAACATGGGGTTCGAGAGTTCTTGGTTCATATGAGTTTTTTATCACTAGAATAGGTCAAGGCCAGAGTTTACCAATTTATTTCTTAGCGCACTCTAATAGTTTTCACTCCAGATCAATGGTTGACAGGATTTCCTGATCCGATGGTGAATGGGAGCTCGTGACTTCGGGGCTTTGTCCTTCAGGTAAAATTACTTGTTTTAGACTTCTTTTCACCATAGTGATTATCGCAGAGAATCTTCTTTCCTTTAATGTGATCTGACGATTCCAATATTTTCACTCCAGATAAACAATTGACGATAATTCGTGACTTCAGGGCTTCGGCCTTTGGGTAAACTTACCTGTTCTAGGCTCCTTTTCTCTAGAGTAGTCAGCATCGAAGTTGACCACCTGATTCAATGGATCATGTTTCTCTTGACGAGATCTTAGATAAATGGTATTCCTAAGCTATTTTAATCCATGACTCTGGGATATTGTAGATTAGACTATCCTTCCACTAAACTCGATCAGATGGTTGAGAATTCATCCAATGTCCCTCCTTGATCTAATGACTAGTGATATCATATGAAGATCCCACTTTAGATCTAACGGTTGATATTTAATCCTTCCCAAACTCTAAATTCACCTTGATATAACGATCATGGATTGTCCTAAAATAATAATGAACAACTCCTATACGTCATCTCTTCTGATATTTGATTAATGTTCTTCCTTCTGATATTTGGATTTATATTGTATTCTTTTGCACCCTGTTGACATCAATAACAATATCATACCACTATCTCTAACAATATGCACACAAACTTTGATTTTGGAATAAATTCTTTGATAGCTTCCAACTCATCCTTCACCTGTGCAACTCTAGTGAGGTAGAATGCCACACTCTCTCCCTTGGCCATCCTAGTACTATGGAGCTTGTCCTTGAGAGCTATTTTCTAGTTCCCATTTTTTTCCTGATACAAATTTTTCAGTGCATCTGAAATCTCTTTAGCTATCTTCTTCTAAGCCAAATATGGAATCAAGTGGTCTCTGACTCCATCCAATATTATTCTTTGAGCCCTTGCTTCCTTCACCTCATGGAAATCTAGAGAAATGGGATATAACGAAGGTACTAGCACGATGGTATTAGAAAATGTACACAACTTTTTCTCCTTGAGAACACTTGCAATCCTCACCTTCCATTGTAGGTAGTTGGAGATCCCCTCCAACCTATCCTCATATCTAAGACATGAATTCATATTTTCCAACTAACAAAGAACCTTTATTTCCCCTCCTTATTTTGAACAAAATCCCCTACATGTCACTTCTATCCAAGTGCCAAAATGTTTCCACTGAACCTCAGATCCCTAGCTCTGGTACCATGTAAAAATGTGACCTCAAACACTTAGTTAAATTCTGATTTCAACCTCCAATAATACTAAAACTGTAATGCAGTAAAATACAAGTATTCTACATTAGTTTATGAGTAGAATTACATTAACTAAGCAATCTGAAAATAAAATAGCTGCAGAATAACCATGAACAAGATACAAATCACCACATTTGACACTAGTATTTTCTAGGCAATGCCCCCCAAAAGGAAACCCACAAGGGGAAAACTAGTCAAGGAGATTTATTCTTATTGAGATTCTAGGGAAAATTCTTAGTTTACAACAACATTTAGATCAAAATTAAATACACAATACTTATCTCACTCTCCCAACACAATATTATTCTTGAAAACAATGACAAAAATCAGTCTTGAAAAATGTTCCTTGGTTGTACAGCCTATATGGCCCTGTACAACCGACAACATCTCTGAAACCACCTTGGAAAATGTGCATGAGAGATGTTGTATGGTATAGTACCTTTCTATACATATTTCTCTCAACAAAACCACCTTGGAAATCATTCCAAACTGCTATTGGATGGCTGCCTCAATTTATGTTTCTTCCTCTTGTTGTACAACTAGCTATAACTATTGTACATCCCCTTCTGTAGTAGTTGTACATATAATATTAAATGTTTTGCTTTTCTCCTTGGAATGCATGCCTTTACCCTCCTTGGAATGGGTTCCAAATCCATTAGTTGTTTCTCTTTCCCTTGTCTCAGAACCTCTCTTGGAAATTGTGCCTTTTCATCTTTCCTCCAAGTTCTTATCCAAAAGTGGCCCCCCTCTCCATTAGTGTTTTCTTTATGCAAGATTTAGTGTGTAACTACCCAAAACCATAAATATAAAGGGATGATATTCAATATTGATCATCAAGAGCAATGGACGTGATTTAATCTTTCATTGAGGTCACTTAAGTCACTTAAGTGACCCACACCCTCATAAAGTCACTTTTACACATTAAAAAAATAAAAAATCTAAACTTGACTTTATAAAATCACTTTATAAAAATACTTTATAAAGTCACTAGGGAGAAATATGCTTGGTCAATTCCACATGTTGGGTGCCTCTAATGCAGAAGTACCTTCGAGCTACCAAATCTAACAAACTAAAGTGAACGAAATTATCTTTAATCATGTTGGATATATTTTTTGTTATTATTTTGTATACAAATAAATAGGTCTTGTTATCGTATGATTTGTACTTGTGAAAATCCCTCCACAAGATCCCAAAATCTTGCGTAACAATGGAAGAAACTACCATTGTCACCTTATTAGGATCTTCCCTAGTTTTAGTGATGGAAGAGGTCCACCACAAAGGAGGATTCCCTGGCGACCTCAAGGTATCAAATATCAAGTTTAGTATACAAGCCTACAACCCCCTATATTGATCACTGGTTTGTTGTTCGAGGTCTAGGAAAAATAACATGTTGAAGGTTATTTTTGTACCTTCCTAGAACAAGAACACCTTGTAACATATATATTACAATTACCAAGGTAAATTATTCAAAACTAACCTATTTAGACACTAGACAAGATAAATTGCAATGACTATTACAAATTTGTAGCAGTAAAAATTATATGACAAAAGTAAATGAGTTTTAATAGCAACAATAATTAGTGCTCATAAATACCATAATTGACCATGAAAAGTAAGCATATAACCAATAGAGTACCATCCAATTGTTAGAGATGATTTCTGAGTGAGTGAAGCCACCTTTAGATGAGTGTATGCAACAATTAATGTAGTTTTAGATGGTTGTAGAATTTTTTTATAACAACATCAAGTAATATAGTGAGTTTACTAAGGTTAGATTTAGTATAGTTAGTAGGATACTTGAGAGTTTTAAGAGAGAGTTTTTATCAAACACTTTCACCAAAAGAGTTTCTTCAAGACTAACACCTTTCTAGGGCTATGGGGTCTCAAATGCATCCAAAATTAAAGGTTGATTTACTTGAAACCAAGAGGTAGGATATAAACCCTAAGGTGAAAGCACATTTGGGCCTTAGGATTTAGATATTGAGGATAAGAATTTATGGGGTGAAATAACCTATGGGCCCTGCATATCATTTCTCCCTTCTTGTAGCTTTGACTAGATCAAAGAGCAATTGTCTAGGGATAAAAACCTAAAGTGATAGCAGTTTAGGGATTTAAAGTTCTAACCCTAGAAAATATGTTTCACCAACTTGAACAAATAAAACTTTGTGAGGGGAAGAATCACTTATGTTCCCCTCTTAGGGTTTCAACAAAACAAGACTTCTTACAAAAAAATAGCGATTTCAACATTTACATCAACAAAATACCATACAATTACAGAAAATTACTTACTTTATCCAAGAAACCAAGAGAATTTAACCCTAAATACAGAAATATCTATCCAAAATAAAAAAACCATCCACAAGAGATCCATTCCAATCATATCGTATGAGAGAGAAAGATGAATAACCCCTTAGGGGATGAAAATTTATGAAGTATCTCTCACAATGGTGAGTAAAAATATTGATCAAATGAAAGTTAGGAAAAACATTTTCATATGAGGCTATCCTAACACATTTGTCCACATAATATGTCAACAACAAAAAATAAGTGGGGCCTGTTATCGCACAGTTTGTAGTAAGGATAAAGGATAGATATAAAGAGGAAAACTGACATAATTGAACCAATCCCACCCAATGTCACCTCTATGGGAAGGTTCTTCTTGTTTAGGGAGGTAAGGCCTAGGGGAGATGTCCCCGGTGACCTGGTTTTTTAAGAAGGTAAAGGATTGAAGATAAAAGGTAAATTCCCCCCCTCACAAGTCACCACCAAGCAGATAGTCAAGCTAACAGCCAATAAATAGAAGTATAACCGAGATATAGAGATGCACCTTCCCGAGACAAATCAACAAGAAATAGATATATGCAAGCTTACTCACTTGGTTAGTACTTCATAAAATCAATGACTATCTGATATATAGGCAATTGAATAATAAATATTGATGAAGTCAATGTTTATATAATATCAACGATGTACAATATCACTTCTTCAATAAATGCTGAAAGAGTATGGCATTGAATGCAAAAATTAACACTTCATTCAGGTAATTCCTTTTAACAACCATTCAATTTCTCATAAGTAAAACGATAGCTGCACAATGGTGATCATAGGAAAGTATGACGACAACAAATGATTCAGTAGGGTTAGTCTTAGGCTAGGGTTATAGTAGTTAGGGTTTTGTTCAAAGTATTAAGAGTTGTTTTGAGATTACACAAAGCTTAGATCAGTGCATTCCTAGGGTAAATGGAGTCAAAAGGAGGACGCAGAGGTTGAAGGACAAAGGAAGATAGTAAGACTAAGGATGGGAGGGTCAAGCCTTGAAGTGTTTCTATGGCAAGGCCTCAAGGAAAAAACCCTAGGGGAAAGAGGCTCACTTTGGTGTAGGGGAACTAGGCCTCAGTGCTCTCTCCTCCTTCCTTAGGTCAATGGAAAAAAATGGTTAGCTCAAAAAGTGGCATAAAACTAAGACAAGAGGTTTTGCAGGCAACATGTTGCTAAATAAAGGCTTTACCAGCAAACCCTAGGAAAAAAACTCATCAAGGTGAAGGAGAACTAGGCCTCAATATGTCTTTTCCTTCTTAGCCTAATAAGAAAAACAAATAGCAATGAATAGGGAGAAAGAGTGCTCCTAAGGAAAGGCTCAATCTTTGTTCAATAAATGGATAAAACTCTTAATGGGGACATGAGACAAGGACCTACAATGTGTTCTTGTCACCTAGGGTTTATTCAACAAATAATGACAATAGATGCAATAAATAACAATACAACCACTTAATTAAGAATTTTTGTAGAAATTTACTTACATTTCACCAAGAAATAACATAGTAAACCCTAGTTGTAACACCTTCCACCAAGAGAAAATCCAAAAAATGCCAATAGAATTCCAAAAATGCCTTCCTTCATCAAGTGCACCTCACAATTTCATCCAAGAAAAACAAGTCTAGCACAAATTTCAGACCTCACTAATGAGTGAGTGAGAGATAAAGAAAAAATGAGAGTAAAAACCCTCAATTTATATAGTACCGTGACCTAATTTCACTTTTAGGTCATAGAAAGGCTGACAAGGCCATATTACTAAAAATTATATTGTTTTACATTAAATGTTCAAAATTAAACCCTAATCAATATAAAAAGAGACATCATTCCCCTTTTAGGGTGATTCTAGCCCCTTCTGGGGAAAACACAACATCCTGGAGAAAAACGTTAGCCTTCCTTAGGCTTCTCCAACTTGCCATGTATGCCAACACTGCCAAATATTCCTCCCAAGATGTCCACAAGGCTGGATGACATCATGATCATCATGGGTGATGTCCTAGGCCTTCCAGGGTCAACGTTCCAATGGAGGAGGCACAACCCCCCTAGGTCAAGCTCTACCAGGGTGCCTCTGGTGGAATGTCCTCCTCTTTTCCGGTGCAAAGCCTCTGACCATATTTGTCCTATATTTCCTCCCCTAATGGGGTCTCAACATTGATCCAATGGGATCTTCAGCCCGATGGAGGTCCAAACTGATCATATCCCCATGTGTATTGGTCCAACATAGTACCTGTTCGTCGGGTATGATCCTGCACATAAATAGCTACGCCCTCCATGGGCTCATAAGTCACAGGGATCATAGCAATGTCAATCACATATCATCATAAATATTATTAAATATGTGCATAAAACCTCTATTACCCTAATTAAAAGCTCAAAGACATTACATAAGCCTGCAATACAAGTTTGGAGAAAGTGACAGGGTGTCCTATTGGGCTAGTGTCCACTGGAAGAGGAAAGTCTCCATAAGAGACCTCATCTGAGCCATGCAAGTGGGTGTTGTGGATAAGGGATGTCCAAGAAAGTGGGTGCAATGAGGTTAGAGGGTGCAAAACTTTACCTGTGGGTGCCTTTGTAGAAGGTGAGCTACACCTGTCCTGGATGAAATTTTTTCCAAGCCCATTCATGTGTTTTATTCTTTTATTCTTTGTTTCTTTTTATTCAAGAGGATAATTAGGGAACACTACCCTAGCATGGTGACCAGTCGTGATAGTGTTACCCACAAGTACTTTCACATAAATGAGAAGGCTAACTTGTGATGAGACCCCCTTTCCCTTGGTCATGCAACCAAGGGTCACTACCCTGGTGTGGTAACTAGCTGGTGGTAATGTCATACTACTAGGTACCCATGGACCTAATAGGATGGCTCGTGATGAGACCCCACATCCTCTAACTAGGTCTTGTTTTATTATTTTATGGGTCCTATTATCCCCATTTTCTAGGGATAACTAGGAGATCATGTCTCGAGGCCCACAGGTCCTAGACATGAAGTACCAAGAGCAGGATTGACCTGAGCATGGCCCTGGAGGGCCCATCCTTCTTCTTCTTCANTCACCAGACTTGTCCTATTAGCAACAACAGATTCCATCACCATCGGCTTGGACTTGCATCAGAGAAGACTCTTTCTCCATGAGGTAATTGGTCCAAGGTATCATGGTATGTGTCATGTTTGATCATTAAAACTTTCTTATATGTGCATCAGATTCCTTACATTTCTGACAAGTGCTTGGATCTTACACTAATCCACTTGACCATGGTTGGGGGGATTAACAGGGTGCCCTAGCAGGCTTGTATTTATGGGTTTTGGTTAGCCACCAGGGGGGATTTGAAGAGCCATCGTTCGCTCCCGCCATACTATCACTTTACATCTTATCTCCCATACATCCATCCCATTCCCCTAGTCCGACCATTAGGATGACCTTTGAGGGTTACACTTTGTCCTGTGGGAAGAAGGGGCTAAAGGCTCAAGGGGTAAAAGCAGTTGGTAAAAGATAAAAGCCATAGGAAATAAAAATTAGAGATGCTTCGCCCAGGGATCCCTGAGAAGGCAATAAAAGGCCTCTCGATAAGAAACAAAAGGGACCCTAAGAAAAATAATAAAACAAGACCTAACCAAGAGGATG
>ML777098.1:230739-248533 GCA_009831015.1 Picea engelmannii
TCATCTTGAGGATCTCTCCTTATCTTTTGTGAATTAGTTTTGACTTTCTATTTTTAGAATATCAGATCCATTGTTTTAGGATCTGAAACTGATTGTAAGAGGCTATAAAGCCAAAGACATTTGGAGCTCTAGAGGGTTCGATTCTGGATACAATAATACTCTTTTGTACTCAGACATTTCATTGTTAATACAGATCACAGGTTCCTTTCCATTTTGGTATCAGTTTTTCATATTTCTTCTTCGCTGTTATCTTGTTGTCAAACCTTGAATAGCTGTTATCCTATTGTTTGGTTCATGACATTATAATCAGTTTCTTTAGTTGTTTATTAGACCCTGCTTTGCACTGGTTTATGAACAATCTTTTCTTCATCCACTGAAAGTTATTTTACTGTTTAACCAATCTTGGAGAGCACTGTCTATTTGTTTACCATTTTGATGTCTGAATTCCATTAGTTGAATTGAGTTATCCCATTGATCCACATTTACAAAATACAAAAACATTCATTTCTTAAGTTACCAAGCACCTTTGGTCTGCAACCACAAAGGGTTTCTTGGAGTGATAACAACAGGGATCATAGCAATGTCAATCAAATTTAATCATTAATATTATTAAACACATGCATAAAATCCCTAATACAATAGTAAATAGCTTAAAGACATTACACAAGCCTACAATACAAGTCTGGGGAAAAGGACAAGGCGTCCTATTGGGCTAGTGTCCACAGAAAAAGGAAAGTTCCCAGAAAGACCTCAGCCAAGCCATGTAAGTGGAAGATGTGGTCAGGGGATGTCCAAGAATGTGGGTGCAGTAATGGCCAAGGATGCAAAGTGTTACCTTGGATGCCTTTGTAGAAGACGAGTTGTCCCTGCCATGGATGCATTTTTTCCAAGCCCATTCCTTCCTTTATTCTTTGTATTCTTTTTATTCTTTTATTTGCTTTTTTTTTGTTCAAGAGCTAATCAGGGGAAACTACCTTGGTGTGGTGACCAAAGATGATAGTGTTACCCACAAGTACTTTTGAAGAAATGAGAAGGATGGCTAGTGATGAGACCCCCTTTCCCTTGGCCATGCAACCAAGAGTCACTACCCTGACATGGTAACCAGCTAGTGGCAATGTCATACTGCTAGATACCCATGAACCTAATAGGTTGGCTCATGATGAGACTCCCTATCCTCTGACTAGGTCTAGTTTTATTACTTTTCCTAGTCCCTCTTGTTTCTTGTTGAGAAGCTTTTTATTTCTTTCTCCGGGATCCCTAGGCGAAGCATCTCAAGGTTATTTCTTTGGCTTTTATCTTTTACCAGCTTGCTTTTACCTTTTGGGCCTTTAGCCCCTTCTTCCCATGAGGTAAGGTGTAGTCCTAAAAATAGGTCAACTCAATGACTAGACAAGGGGAATGAGATAGATGAGAAGGAAACAAGATGTAAAAGTGGTATTATGATGGGAGCGGATGATGGCTTTTCAGAAATCCGCCCAGTGGCAAACCAAAACCTATAGACATAGGCTTGCTAGGGCACCCTGTCAATCCTCCCAAACATGTTCAAGTGGGAAAATGTAATATCCAATAATTTGTTAGAGATAAAAGGAATCAGATGCATATATTTAAAGGTTTCAATGATCAAAAGTGACACATACCATGATACCTGGACCAATTACCTCATGGAGCAAGAACCTCTTCTGATATAGGACCAAGCTGATGGTGATGGATGTTGTTGCTGCTGACAAGACAAAGACAATGGAAGAAGAAAAGGTGGGCCCTCCAGGGCCATGCTCAGGTCAATCCTACTCTTGGTACTCCATGTCTAGGACCTATGGGCCTTGAGACATGATCTCCTAGTTATCCCTAAAAAGTGGGGATAACAGGACTCTGCTGTAAATACTTCCTACTAAGATGTGTTAGCACTAGGAGTCACCTTCAGATTGCATGGAAAGCAAGCCTAGTACCCATCAAGTTATGTGTTAAATATAAGAGTGTTTAAAGGGTCAAATGGAAAAAGACTCAAAATGATAATGTTCCAACTCGGAAAACAGGGCTATCATGCACCAACAATCAAGGTCTTGGCTAACTTGAATCAATAGTTTGGGAGTAAGTATGAATAGAGGGAATACTTGAATGAGAGGAATGTAAGGGCTATTGTAAACATCAAGTGTACAAAATCCTAATGAAGAAAGTTTCTTAACACAATATCTTCTTGAACTTAGAAAGTAAGGAAGCTAAATAAACATCATGATAATATAATGATCAAACATCCACCAGAACATCACCACAATCATTCAGGTGAATCTTTCAAGGCATGAAAATTTAGCATGAGAAATAAAATAAGCTTAAAGAGAAGATGATTTCTATTAGCCAAAAAGTCTTAAGTCCAATACATAGCTAGATCACTGCCACTTAATCAAAATATTATAGTCTAAGGGAGCCTTGCGCAACCATCCGAACCTGCTAAAGCAATTGATCTATCTATTTATAACAAAAGGGAGGCAACAACTGGAGGTATGAGATGGCCTCATTCCCTTGAAAATCTCTAAACATTTATTTGATCTAACAACTTATTTAACAACCTATGCTATAAAACAGGAAAATGTTGGTGACTAATCCAACCAAGCTTCAAACTGATTTGATTCTCTTTTGCTGCACAAATCCTATTTTTCCATGTGTCTTTTAGGAGCATGTAGTTGTCCTCGTAATGCTAGCTGCTACTTCTGCAATTTTTCCATCATCATCCATCCAAAGAGTTGTTGGTCTGACCTGGCTAGATCCCTCGTGTCTGCTGGTAGCTTCTTTAGGTAGTAGCCTGAGTAGCGTATTTCACAACTAGAGAGTAAAAAGCATAGCACATTTAGGTAGCGCCATTTTGCTGCGTATGTGTGCAAACCTTTGTTCTCTGTGAAATATTAGGTAGTTCCTTTATGTAGCGCCACTATGTTATGCCTGTATGAAGACTTTGTTCTCTGCCAAATATTAGGTATCACCTTTACGTAGCACCACTGTGCTGTTTCTATGTATAGGTTCATTCTCTACCAGATATTAGGTAGCGACTGTAGGTAGCACCACTTATGCTGTGTCTGTGTGCAGGTTTAGGTAGCATTGTCAAAAATGCAACGCCTTCAATCTTGAACGTGTGCAGAGAAATTGGTGGTCTTTCATAATGTCAAACCCATTGTACTTAGGTGTCTTGGTAATATAGTAGGTAGTGTGTTTTACCACTAAGGGAGTTAGCACTTAGAAAAACCCAAAACTCTAATACTTAAATGCTTAGAAGCCTGTATAGATGGTAGATGTAATATTTGAATATCACTTAACCCTCCCAAAAAGGAACCATCCTAAAAAATGGGGCTTACCTTTCACCAACTATTTTTTCACCTTGACACTTAACCTCACACTCTTTCTGGTAGAAAGAGTCTCTTCATTTGGCACAATAGACTTCTTCTTCTTAGCAGCGAAAAGATTTTTCAGTGTGGCTATGCTCTTCTTAACTATTGGTTTTTCATTCTCAATGGCAGCTTCAACCAATACCTGTAAATTTCTTTGGGCTACCTCATATTGAAAGTGTTGCAGCTCTTCCTTTAACTTCCTATTCTAAGACTGAAAGCCTTTGTTTTGCCTGTAAATATTATTTAGTTGTCTATGAAGGGGCTAGGCCCTTCTTGCTGCAAACCTTGCCAATTCAAGGGTGTGACTATAGCCATCCATAAGCTCTGTTATCTTGGCTATGTCAGACATGGATTCCTTTTTCAATTGAGCCATCTCCTTTCTTGAATCCCTAAGTTGCCTGATAAGTCTTTTGAAGGTATGACTATCAGGAGGAGCAATGATATGCACAATCTCAATAGGCTTTTTCTCAGTCTCCTCTTTCACATGCATGGGAAGTGTCTTGTCTACCTCATCAGGTTTCTTGGTGGATTTTCTCTTACCTTTCTTCCTCTGTACAAGTGTTTCTTCTTTTCATTCCATAGAATTTTCAAAGTCTTTCACAGAGGTTTCATATTTCCTCTCCAAAGATATTTTATTACCTTTATCCTTTCCTTTATATACATGGGCTTCTTATTTCTCTTCCACGGGCTTTTCAATGCCTTTACCCTTCTTATTTTGAATAGGGGTTTCTAGTAACGACAACTCTTTGAAAACCTACTTAGGAATTGATGACCTTGTGAAAGTTATTTTACCCTTGATTTCGACTACTGGAGGAGAAGAGGGGAAGAGAAACTTCTTCCCTTTCTTTGATGTAGATTTAGTAGAAGAAGGAACCTATTCTAAACCTGGTGCAGGAGGTGGTGAAAAATCTCTTTGTGGGGAAGGACAAGCTTCCTCCTTAGCTCCTGTGACCTGCTTGTTAACCTCTGAAACCTAAAGAGGGGCTCTACTCTTTCTCTTCCTACTGGTCCCTATTTTAATAGAACTGGTGGGTGATAAAGTACTTGCATTCTTTGATTGAGGAGTTGATGCTAAATCCAACTTGAAATGAGAAGTAACCACAAAATGCTCCCATGAAATCTCTTTCTTACCCAATTCCTCAAAGACTAGCATTCTGATCAATCCAAAGTGGAAAAGGCTAGAATCCACATCCTTAGATTTGGATAGAATCCTATATGACATCTTACCTATGCTCCTCAACAACTAATAGGGAATATTCATCTCAAATTTACCAGTAAAATGTAGAAAAAGTCTTATGTGGTATTGGTACAATGTGTTAAATCTCCCTTCACATGTAAAATATATTTGGATGATCTTCAAAATTCTGTCAAACTGTTCAATCAATTGACCCCTTGGCACACTTTTAGATAAATCACTGTCTTGATGTTCAGGTTTAAAGAGATCTTTATCATAGGCTGGACTCAAATACATGGCTTTAAACCATTTTTCACCTGTAATGGGGATTCTTGTTGCATCTGAGATAGAGGCTTTAGTCACCTCAAATTACAAATCACCAACCTTGGTTCTCCTGCCATCAAAGTGTGATGCAAACTGTTTTGTTACCTTTGGATGGCCTCTCTACATGTTCTGACAGAAAGAGATGCATCCTAATATTTGAAAGACCTCCCTTGCCATCGGTGTTGTATCAAAAATATGTATGTCCATAGGTTCTTTCCTAACCACCTTTCCACCTTTGTGTGTCTTCCTTGATTAAGGAGTCTCCATGGCTTAGAATGAGATATTTTAAAGGATGATGAGATAGTAATAACCAGGAAAACTTTAAATCGGGCTTCAAATGTACAAGGCTGACCCTTTTAAATAGACTGGTGCTGGTAAGCCAATTTTTTACTATGGCAATGAAACCCTTAGATTTGTATAGGCACTAAAGGTTTAAACAATGAGAGGGTACTCCTGTAAATTTCCTTTTGAAACTAGGAAAACACGCTTAACTCTTAAGATCAAAGGAAGCAGGGGAGGCAGAGAGGGTTTAAGTAGCGCCTCTGGGTAGCACAATGCATACGTAGAGGATAGGCTATTTAAGAGCTTGCAGTTTCAATGGCTAAGGCAGACAACAGTAATCAGACCTAGTTACAGGAAATGAAGTTTACAGGTATGAACAAGGTAGAAGACAAGGCTATCATGCAAAGATGAGTCCCTTACAATTGTGCAAGCTTGACAAACTAAAACCCGAGCGCATATTTCTTGTGAAAATTAATATGCAGAGGAGGCAACATGAGATACCTGTAGAGTAGATGCATGTTGTAATATTCAATGAAATCTCAGGATGAAATTGTGAAAACTTCGTCCCTCAGATCTTCTTCAACCTCAAATTTGGTTGCCTTGCTGTTGCCTGATCAAAACTTTTTGAATTTGCGTAGAGCATCACTGTTGATTTTTTCAAAATTATAAACCATGACCAGGGCTCGTAAATGAAAGATATTGGAGGCATATTTAACCATATCCTAGAACTAAAAACAAGGAACATGACATCAGTCATGGCAATCATGACTCGTGGTGGAAGTATGATGAACGAGAAAGGTGTTACGGAACTGCCTGATGAGTGGGCAGTGCTCCAATTCAAAAAATGACTGGACAAGTAAGAAAGGAAAATGAGGTATGTCTACGAGGTCATGATTGAGGATAAAGGTGTGTCACATTAGTCTAGTCATGGGAGGGATCAACCTAGGGACAAGTCATGAAGGGGACCAAGAAACAAGTCATGAGCTAAAATGGTTCTAAGACCAAAAATCAATTTGAGGATCAAACTAGAGCTATGACTCAAAACTTTAATCATCTAAGGGGTCCTACCAAACATAAACTTTAAAGGGATGAAACTTTAAAAAATTTAAAATCTAAGGCTTAAAAAAGGATTAAAACAAACTAAAAAATCGAAGGCAATTTAGTGTGATAACAGGATGGATGAATCTGTACATCTTATTCTATCTTCTTTAGTATATTTATGGTCCGAACTTCATTGTCTTTGTATTTGTCTAGTAGTTGTTGGTATTCCTCTTTCTCCAGCCATTGAATTTGATTAAAATATTCTTATGCTTCAAAAGGAATATGATTTGGTGAATATTCATGAAGACTTTGTATGATTTCGTCATGTTCTTTTTCATCTTTAATAGAATTGCTAAGCTCTTGCACATGAGTTGTAGTCACAGGTACATTTGGGAGATGACAAATGGTTCCATCTTTCAGGGGTATGTTCACATGAGTAAGGTCCATCTCAAGAGTACCCCCCAGTTTTGAGGAAAAAATTCTAGACAATAGCATCCCCCATACATCTAGGATGTTCACGACCACTATATCCATGTGGATAATCTTCTCAGGGTATTGTTTAAGGAAAACTTGGATGTTCGCAATCACCCCATGTGTGTGTATGGATTTAGATTCAAAACCACAAATGTTTTTGTAAGGTCATGTGACTTTCAATCCTATTTTTTGCATGACCTTGAGGGATATCATGCTAGCCCCAGCCCCTGAGTCTAGAATGCAATTATTGAGGCTCTTGTTATTCATTATCAAGGTCATGAAGAAAGGAGGATGTTCATCATATTGGATCCTAAAGTGATCATCTTGAAACATGATAGGAGGGTCCATGGGTCCATCTGATCCTTGGAAAAAGATGTCAAAACGTTCTTTCACAGATGGAACCTTGATGACTTATTTCAAGGGGATGATTACATGCATCTTGGATAGTTCCCCTTCAAAGTCAAAGTTTAATTTAACCCTTTTAGTTTTGGACATTTTAGGAAGAAGTACATACAAAGGTGGGGTTTTTTTTTGGTTAGAAGGAGGTTGGTTCAAATTCTTTCTTCTATACACCTGGAATTCTTATTTCTTCAATTTTTCTTTTATTTCTTGGTCTAGGTTGTTTATTATTTCCATCCTAGCCAACCTGGTTGCTTCTTTCATGCCCTCCTGATTCTCTTCAATGGTGATATTTATTTGAGAGCCTCTCATGATGTGTCCTATATTGTTCACCTGCTCATTGCCATCATTGTGGTAAGGACATTCATGCTCCCAATGTGCTTCACTGCATTCCAAGCACCAAGGGTTTTCATCCACAACATCTGTAGGGGCTAAGGTGTTTGGGACCTCCTGATCATTTTTTGGTTTATAGAATTGGTTCCCCTTTTGAAATTGACCCTTGTACGGGATCCTAGGTGCTTGGCTCTGGGATCTCTCCAAGTTGATGATTCTACTCATCATTACATCTTGATTTTTTATGATGCCATCCATGGAGGCTTGTAATTTTTCCATAATGGTGCAAAGGTCTGAAGAAGGTTCAGTATTGTGGACTATCTTTGGTTTGATGTCCATTTTCCCCCTTGGATTTGTAAAAGTCTCAATCTTATATGAATGGAGATTTCCCTCAATTTTAGTAGCCATCTCTTGAGCTTCTTGGATTGATTGGGGTTTTTTTCCCATTGAGAAGATACCCTAGTTGGCCATGAAAAGACTTGGTATAAATATGAACAAGATAATCACCATTTGGATGACGGCTTGCAGGGATATTTTGCAACAAAGTTTCAAACCTAGTATGGAATTCCTGAATAGATTCATTCTCATTCTTCCAAAGGGAATTCAACCTGGTAAGAATCATGTTGGGGTCTTCTTTGACACTCCATCTTTTGAGAAAAGCTTCTTATAGTTTTTCCATGGTTTTAATACCACCATCAGGAAGGTTTAGGTACCAACGCCTTGAAGTATCAAGGAGTGTAGCTTAGAACAACTTCATTACTAAGTCTTCAACATCATCATTGATGGGATGAAGCTGACAAAATGCCCAAAAATTTCTCATGTGCTCTTCGGCACTGATTGCATCAGTATCGGAAAACTTAGGCAACAACTTTTCATACTTGGGTGGAATTTTCCTAGGGTATCTTGGTATGGCAGACATGTCTAGTGGTTTGAAAAGAGTAGATGACCATTTTCTTTGGTTGTTAGGCGGGTTCGCTATATTGGTTTGAGTTCCTGAACTAGACATGGTTTTCAAAGGAAGACTCCCTCCAAAGAGTGATTTTACAACATGAGAGTTTTGGGGAGGATTTCTTCTAAAGAATATAGGAGGATTATTGTACCTCCTTGTAGTTTGTGGAGTCGCAAGATAATTTTCTTGAAACTGTCAAAGGATAAGGGAAAACAACCAAGGTGGAGTCGCCAGGTAAGCTTGTAAGATAAGGGCTCTAGAGGCAAGGCTTACCTAAAGTTGTCATCTTGAGCAAAGTTTGACTCAGTGTTCCCTAACAATGGTGCTAAAATGTTATCGCACAGTTTGTAGTAAGGATAAAGGATAGATGTAAAGAGGAAAATTGGCATAACTGAAACAATCCCATCCAATGTCACCTTGATGGGAAGGTTCTTTCTGTTTAGGGAGGTAAGGCCCATGGGAGACGTCCCCGGTGACCTGGTTTTTTAAGAAGGAAAAGGATTGAAGATAAAGGGTAAATTCCCTGCTCACAAGTCACCACCAAGAATATAGTCCGGATAACATCCAATAAAGAGAAGTACAACCAAGAGATAGATATGCACTTGCTCGAGATAAAGCAACAAGAAATAGATATATGCAAGCTTACCCACTTGGTTAGTACTTCATAAAATCAATGACTATTTGATATATAGGCAATTGAAAAATAAATATTGAATAATTCAATGTTTATATAATAGCAACGATGTACAATATCACTTCTTCAATAAATGCTGAAAGAGTATGGCATTCAATGCAACAATTAACACTTCATTCAGGTAATGCCTTTTAACAACAATTCAATTGCTCATAAGTAAAACGATAGTTGCACAATCATGATAATAGCAAAGGATGATGACAACAAATGAGTTAGTAGGGTTAGTATTAGGCTAGAGTTAGAGTAGTTAGGGTTTTGTTCAAAGTATTAAGAGTTGTTTTGAGATTACACAAAGGCTTACATCAGTGCGTTCCTAGGGTAAATGGAGTCAAAAGGAGGACGCAGAGGTTGAAGGATTAAGGAAGATAGTAAGACTAAGGAAGGGAGGGTCAAGCCTTGAAGTGTTGCTATGGAAAGGCCTCAAGGACAAAACCCTAGGGGAGAGAGGCTCACTTTGGTGTAGTATAACTAGGCCTCAGTGCTCTCTCCTCCTTCCTTAGGTCAATGGAAAAAAGTGACTCGCTCAGAAAGTGGCATAAAACTAAGACAAGAGGTTTTGTAGGCAACGTGTTGCTAAAGTAAGGCTTTACCAACAAACCCTAGGAAAACAGATCATAAAGGTGTAGGGGAACTAGGCCTCAATGTGTCTTTTTCTTCTTAGCATGATAAGAAAAATGGCTAGCAATGAAGAGGGAGAAAGAGTGTTTCTAAGGAAAGGCTCAATCTCTCTACAATAAATGGCTAAAACTCTTGACGGGGACATGAGACAAGGACCTACAATGTGTGCTTGTCACCTAGGTTTTATTCAACAAACCATAGCAATGGATGCAATAAATAACAATACAACCATTTAATTAAGAAGTTTTCAGAAATTTACTTAGATTTCACCAAGAAATAACATAGCAAACCCTAGTTGTAACACCTTCCACCTAGAGAAAAGCCAAAAAATTCCAATAGAATTCCAAAAATGCCTTCCTTCAACAAGTGCACCTCACAATTTCAGCCAAGAAGACCAATTCTATCACAAATTTCAGACCTCACTAATGAGTGAGTGAGAGATGATGAAAAAATGAGAGTAAAAACCCTCAATTTATATAGTACCATGACCTAATTTCACTTTTAGGTCATAAAAAGGCTGACAAGGCCAAAATACTAAAAATTATATTGTTTTACGTTAAATGTTCAAAATTAAACCCAATCAATCTAAAGAGAGATGTCATGCCCCTTTTAGGGTGACGTTATCTCCTTCTACGGAAAATACAACATCCTGGAGAAAAACGTTAGCCCTCCTTGGGCTTCTCCAACCTGCCACACATCCCAATACTACCAAATCTTTCTCCCAAGACATTCACAAGGCTAGATGACACCATTATCATCATGGGTGATGTCCTAGGACTTCCAGGGTCAATGTTCCAATGGAGGAGGCACAAACCCCCTAGGTCAAGCTCTACCAGGGTGCCTTTGGTGGAACTTCCTCCTCTTCTTCGGTGCAAAGCCTCTGACCATCTCTGTCCTATCTCTTCCCCCCTGATGGGGCCTCAACATCCATCTGGTGGTCTCTTCATACCCATGGAGGTCCGAAATGATCACCTTCCCATCCGTACCAGTCCAACATGGTACCTGTCTGTCGGGCATGATCCTACACATCAATAGCTATGCTCTCCATAGGATCATAAGTCACAAGGATCATAGAAATTCCAATCACATCTCATCATCAATATTATTAAATATGTGCATAAAATCCCTATTGCCCTAATTAAAATCTCAAAGAAATTACATAATCCTGCAATACAAGTTTGGATAAAGTGATAGGGGGTCCTATTAGGCTAGTGTCCACTGGAAGAGGAAAGTTTCTGGAAGAGACCTCATCTAAGCCATGCAAGTGGGTGATGTGGATAAGTGATGTCCAGGTAAGTGGGTGCAATGAGATCAGAGGGTGAAAAGAGTTATCTGTGGGTGACTTTGTATAATACGAGCTACACCTATCCTGGATGCAATTTTTTCCAAGCCCATTCATGCCTTTTATTCTTTATTTTTTATTATTTTATTTTTTATTGATTTTTCTTCAAGAGGCTAATCAAGGGACACTTCCCTGGTGTAGTGACTAGTGGTGACAGTGTTACCCACCAGTAATTTCATAGAAATGAGAAGGTTGGATCATGATGAGCCCCCTTTCCCTTGGCCAGACAACCAAGGGTCACTACCCTAGCGTGGTAACCAGATGGTGGTAATGTCATGCTACTAGGAACCCATGGACCTAATAGGCTATCTTGTGATGAGACCCCCTATCTTCTGACTAGGTCTTGTTTTATTATTTTATGGGTCCCTCTTGTTTCTTGCTGAGAAGTCTTTTATTGCTTTCTTGGGGATCCTTGGGTGAAGCATCTCGAGGTTTTATTCTAAGTCTTTTATCTTTTTCTAGCTTTGTTTTACCTTCTGGGCCTTTAGCCCCTTCTTCCAACTAGGTAAGGTGCAATCCTCAAATGATAGGTCAACCTAGTGCCCAGACAAGTGTAATGGGATAGGTGAGCAGGAAGCAAGATGAAAAAGTGGTGCTATGAAGGGAGCGGATGATGGATTTTTAGAAATCCCCTCTGTGCAAAACAAGAACCTATGGACACATGCTTACTAGGGCATCCTGTCAATCCCCCGAGACATGGTCAAGCGGGAAAGTGTAAGATCCAGACATTTGTTAGAAGGAAAATGAATTAAATGCACATATTCAAAAGTTTTTGAAGATCAGAGTGACACATACCATGATACCCAGACTCATTACCTCATGGAGAAAGAACCATCTATGTCACAAGGCCAAGTCGATGGTGATGGATGATGATACTGCTGGCAAGGTAGAGGCATTGAAAGGGAGAAAAGAGAGGCCCTCCAGGGCCATGCTAAAATTTGATCCAGCTCTCGGTACATGATCTCCTAGTTATCCCTAAAAGTAGGGATAATAAGGCTGACTCCTCATTTAACCTTTACAAATGATAAAGTGAAAAAAAAAAACAAAATGAGCCACACATGTGAGACCTCAAGCCTCAAGAAAGGTGGGGGCCTCCAAAGTCCATGTGGCATCAATATAGAGAAATGTGGGAGAAATGGATGTCTCTCCTCACCGAAATTCATGCCATACACATAAGTACCCTAAGAAATAGCCAAACCCTAGTTTCATCAATCTCTAAAAGGTGACATCATCACCAAAATAGAGCCAACATCTAGGATCTAGGTGTTGCGTCTATGCCTTGGGGAGCTACATATAATCTATTCTATGTATCTGATTGTATGTTGTTGCAATATCCCCGATTGTTGTGAGATATAATATTTGGGGTAGTCTACCCAACCTATGGGCTTCCAACCCATATGTGTGTCATCATGACTGAGTCTTCTCATACCAAACCCATCTATCCATTGTCCAAGGTTCCAAGGATGTGAGAGAATATTTCAAAGGATGGTGAGTCACTAGATGACCCATTTCTCTCCATCACACATGTAAAGGTCCTACAATAAAGGCACAAAGTCATGGGTACAAGCCCAAGATGTCCCTCAAGGATCCATGTTAGGGCCATCAAAACAAGCCAAAGTATAAGACAAGGTTATCCAAGGTTCATAAGTGTTATCATTGAAATTTTGTCTGCAAATGGTTACAAGAATTCAACATCGTCAAATAGTTATGAGGTCACCCATGGACCAAAATTACCACAAAATCATTTCCAAAGGGTAAAAAACCATACAAACAATGAAAAAATTAAAGTGCGTTATGACTACACAGGGCGGGCACACACATGTGAAAAACATAAATGCAGGAAAAGCGCACATGTGTCTGATGCACGACTGTGGTTGCTAAAAGCTGTGCACATCTGAGAACGATGCATTTATGAGAGTGGTCAGCCTCCCACCCACTTCTAGTTCAGCTTCCAAGTTGATTTGACACTCAAATCTAGACTGGATCCAACTGGGTGGCTGGCCAAAGACCTAAAAATGCCCTAATTATCCTCTTTCCACACTACAAGCTGGTTTCACAATACCTCAAAGAGGTGCTATAAAAAGGCCATGGGTGCACTTCATTTTTTAAGGAATTCAATAGAAAAGTTATGCTTCTACTATTCTCTTGAGGAAACCTCTATTCTCATCAAGAGTATACTAGCGCCATTACATTGGGCAATCCATATCACCCCTTGAGTGGATTAGCAAAGAATTCTTTCACCGTTTTCATTCAAAGTTGTAAGAAGAGCTTATTTTTTGGGGTCCAAGAGCCCTCCCTTGGAGGAAGAAGGGACTCATAGTCCTCTTTCTTCTTGGTGTTTTCTTTCACTGATATAAACCTTACCATTGGTGACATGGGTCTTATTGTTTCTTTTGTCCTTATGTCCCTATGCTCATTAGTTTAGTTGTTATTTTATTTCTTAGTTTAATTCATAGTTGTTCTTTTATATTTCTTTCTCTAACCCTTTTTCCTTATAGCTATCCTACTTAGCAAACCCAACTAAGCTTGAAAGCACCTCTGTTTTGCTCACTAAGGTGAGAAAAGAGGCACAATAGTTTGGCGACTCCACCGGGGAAAGGTATCAATTTCCTACCCCATTTTGGTTTTTATAGCTCTTCTTTTGGTTTATTTAACCTGCAGGTGCACTAACCGGCTCAAGCCGACTTGCAAAACATCCAATTCCAAGTTGAATTGGGAGAATTCCATTAGGACTTTTCTTTCACGGCCGTGTGTTTTTTGGCCCATAGACGCGCATCGTGTGCACATGCGCCTAAACCATAGTTCTTTTTTGCACACTTGCACCCATAATCTTGTTTCAGTCTGTGCACATGCACTTAGTGGACCTCTGTCTACTCTAGGACTCGCGCACCTGTGCAAAACATACACATTGTAAGGTTTTTTTGTGATATGGGGAAGGTCCCTAGCCTTCTTAAAAGTGATTTCATGCATGTTGTAAGCTGCACCACACTTAGTTCCCTCTTCTTGTAAAGGGATTAGTCAAAACACATAGGCACTTAGGGGGTTTTAAAATCATTATTTCCTCTTTTGCTTCAATTTGCCAAATGGATGGCTTGATTTGACTAAAAAGTATAAGTTGGAAATCATTTGTAATCACATAAAACTTGCATTGGGACTAGAAGTTGGATAACAATCGCTTAGTATGCTCTTCTCTCGCACTTCCAAGTGACCTTGAGAATCAGAAAAAGATTGTAGGACAATTTCATCTCCCTTAAAAAGACTAAAACGTTTAGGAGAGGACAACAACCCCTCTTGGGACTCCTCTTAGTTTATTTTTCAAACACATCTTAAGATTGCAATGGGCCCATACATGCCCACATGATCACAATCTAGGATAGTTTCAAATATTTTCTTAGATTAAATCACAATAGGGAGTTAAAGGTATAGTAAAGGACCCACATGTCCACATGCTAGTTTCCTAGGGACTTTTGAATTACGCAAGGCTGTACCAAAGGCATTTAGTTAATTAGGTAAGCAACACTTGTAAGGACCAAGCGAAGTCCACATGCAACAAAGTGACACCTAATTCATTAAAACATTGGCACACTTTCACTCATTAACACACAAAATTCACTTGTCACTCACATATTTTCTTCTTGAAATGTGGAGGTCAAAGTAAGTTTCCTCCAAACGGATTTCGACACACCCCACCCTTTTCTTGATGAAACTATCCACTCCCATATAATTTCAATGAGGTTGGTTCACACCCCCAACCTCTCAAACAACCACATCTAAATTTTTTCTAAAAACTCACTAAGTTTTCCTCCATAGGAGGTACCAAAAGAATGTTTTTAGTCTAGGTAGGATTTCGGGGATAGGCATCCAAAAAACTCACCATTATCTGGTTCTCACATTGTCAAAACAATAGAAGTTTTCAAATAGGGAATTGAAAATCCTCCAAGTCAAGTGTTCCTAACACAATAAGGCAGGGAGATACCCGTGAAGGGTTGAAGGCCGAGGTCCAGTTGTTCTATGCATCCCCCTTTGAGGCACCCACCTCGTGGACATGATCCAGCCCATGACCCATTTCTTAGGCCGAAAATCTAAATGCCGCACTTTGACCGAGGTACCTAGTGACCAAAATTTAGGACATCTACCCAGGTGGCAATTGTGGGCTGCATTTGCACCTTGATCAGATTTTGTGTGGCTATTGGGAAATATTGCCAGCTCTTTCAGGATATGCCCCCTTTATCCATCATTATAACTGATTATTTCATCCTTCACTAGTTTATCTTCCGGTGACTTCAGAACCCACTGTTGAGTACTATTGGAAGGTCCAGTGCTATTTGAGAGGAAGGACGCTATGTCTTTTAGGACACGAGAATTTGTTTTATTTGATTCCCCATGCAGACAAAACCCACTTATCCACATATATGCTTCTTTTTCAAAACACTTTATGTATGATGCACTTCTGATTACATTTTGATTTAGATAGATATATATTGTGTAAAGTTCAAAATTTGCAACAAAGGCTCTTGTTTATTTTCTCTCATCACAATTTGCACACATCCACTCAGCTAGTCGGACATCATAGGGGACCCTTATAACCCCCGTCGTTCCAGACACTTGCTAAACCTCCCTCCTATTTTAGGGGGGAGTTCCTAGTCTTGCGACCTCATTAGCACCACCTTCACACACTCCTGTGAGTGCCACTATTTTAGGATCAACTTTGCTTGGTTCCACATTACTTGGGTCCACTTCCCATGTCCCTCCATCCACTCGCTCTCCTCTACATGGAAGTGGGGGCCCAACTTCCTCTCAAGGAGGAAGTACAAACCCACCTAGCCCCCCTCAAGGGTCAGGTTCATAGAACACCCACACCATTGCTGGAGCTAATCCTCCTCCCCCACTACAGATGCCATATTTGGCCTCTCTTAACATACCAGATCTAAGAAAACTCACAAATGATCCTATATTGCATGACCCCACATGGCCTGCAATGCCTACCAAAATACCTTCAGACATCCCCAAGTTTGAAGGAAAGGTAGGAGATGACCATGCTAACCATGTCATGACTTTCCACCTATGGTGCTCTTCCAACAGCATTATGGATGATTCCATCAGACTACTATTATTTCAACGCACACTCACTGGCCCATCAACCAAATGGTATGTAGACAAAAAATCAGGGTCCCATGCGACTTTCGAGTCCTTGGCCAAAGAATTTTCGACCTTCTTCCAATTACCAATCCGCCACGACAATGGTCTTGAACTACTCTCTAATTTCAAACAAACCTCAGCCACACATATCGCTGATCAAATTCATGAGTGGCATAGACGATCTAGTTTATGCAAAGCTGAAACCACCAAACAACAATGTCTTGACTAGTTTCTCAGATCAATCATCTCTCTCCTCAGTAAAGATGTAGCTTCCACCTTCCCTCAATCTGAAGAGGAAGCCATCAGTAAGGCTCAACAATATGACCTCATCTATTCACAATCAGGGTACTTATACATGGTACTTCCTGATCTCCCCAAACCCATGCCATTCGGTTAGGACAAACCTGATATGTCTCACTCAACAAACGGATTGATTGGGAATACTACACACCACAGTCCTTAACCCCAACCACCACTAATGTATGGCACACCTCAATATCCGTCGGCATATGGGGGAATATCTTATTACCCCCAACCCCTTATCAACATCCATACCCTGTTGTTATTCCTCCACCCATCAGTGGGCCATCGTCGGCACCCCCAATACACCCACCTATCCAAACAAGTTCTGGTACCCCCTCTACCTCAACTTATACTTTAAGTACTAGCGAAAGTGCCATGCCTTCCTATGTACCTTATGGATCACAACTCCCATAGAATCCATACTTTCCATTCCCTAGTCCTCCACAACCCATGGCACCCCCACACCCTCACGCTGGGGTGAATTTTGTTCAACCCTTTTTCGTTCAACAATATCAAAATTTTGAACAGCTGAATACGGCAAATCCGACCCATCCGTCGAATAATTCCAAAAAGAAAGGAATAAATAGGAACAATAACAACCCAGGTCAAGGCAGGAATCAACCCCAACAAAACCAACCTACTGGGGGAAACCAAAACCAAGGGAATCAGAACCCCCAGGGGGGAAACAACAATAGGCGTCAAGGAAGAAATAAAAATACTATTAAAACCACCTTCCCTTGTGCCCTTTGCAGTGAGTACAATCATTACACTCATCATTGTCCCCAAATCATTGATTTTAAACTGCTGACAGACTCAGGCAGTTTACCACACCCTCCATCACTGCCTACCCCTCAGCAGCCCCCACGAAAATATGTGCAACAACCACCCCCAGTCGTGCTACATAATCCCATTCCGCACCAGGGTGTGATAAACACAAAACAGGACACACAACCTACCCCACCACAGTTGGGACAATACCTCAATCCAAACAATCTCGCAGATCGTACTATTCTCCTCACCAATGAGGAAGAAATCCTTCTGCAAACATGTAATCATCAATACCGTGCACCCATTGAGTCTCCTCCCATTCCCCTAGAAACAAACCCAACACCAATGGGACCCTCGTTGGTACTCCATTTCCCTACTTCCGAAACACCTCTTCGCATCCCTCGCATTCCATTGCGTAGGAATGTCCACAACCCCCCTAGCAAAATCGTTACTGACAATGCTTCCCCATTTCGGTCAGAGCCCCTGGTCAAATTTTGCGAGCAGTTTGGGATTGCATTGATCCACTCCACTCCCTACTATCCTCAGGGAAACGGTCTGGCCGAGTCCTCTAATAAAA
>ML777098.1:250443-266779 GCA_009831015.1 Picea engelmannii
AGCCATGCAGACGCAAAGCCTTCAATGCATTTTCTTGGTTCCGCCGCTGTTGTTATTTTGAGTATATGTAGGCATTTTTTCCATTTTTGTATGGATCGATGGTAGAGCTAAGCTCCCGACTGCATAGTTTCAGCGACATTCTGATTTCCTTGTAATGCCTCTGTGTTTGAGACTTCTTGGTTTATAACAAACAGTTCTCTTTCTTTTCCATCTTCATTTCCTCTTGTGCCTGAGGATTCACAGTAGTGCAACTGGTTGCAATAAAGGATTTGTTGTAGCATTGTCGTGCCCTCTGGTTTTATGTGTTCGAATGTAAAAGGATTTTGCGTTTGAGCTCATTTCTTCTTTAATCTGTAATAAACCTGATGTTTATTGTGGACCATTTCTCTTTCTTGCATAAGTCTTCCATCTACTCACCCTTTTATTACACCTCACTGTTTGGAGTTTATCGAGACCTCACTCTGTCATGCATGCCTGGTCTAGTTTCTGAGTTGATGCGCTGCCGTTCGGAGTCTTCCTCCATTTGATCACCCTCTAAAACAAACCGTGACATTAAATTTGATGGGCTTCGGGCTCTGCTCCTGCTAGCAATCCAGGAGTGACTTCTGAAAGCCAACACCTGGGTTGAGCGATCACTTTGATATGTGCTTTGCCCAGGCTACGAAGGAATTTCTATTGGACAAAGAACACATATGCTGTAACATAGATCCACTTTGTATTGGTTGTGGCTATGTCTTGTCATCTCATAGATCCACTGTGTATTCTTCGTGGCTACGATCAGTCCGAGTCATCAGAGTATAGATACACATTGTATCTTTGGTGGCTATACCTTTTTATCAATACCATTATGGATCCGCAGTGTATTTTATGGCAGCCATATCCTACTAAGTCTTGATCACCCAAGAATAGGTATGCCTGCCTTGGGTTTTGAACTATGTCATGATACTTGTTGGATGTTTGTGTGCAGCTTCTGTCAGGTCCTCCGAGTCTATACCCTTGCCTGGACGTCTACAAATTATTTCAGTTATCAGTTGACATCTTCTAACTTCATACTTTGGGGGGCAATATATTACATGTCAAAATTACTCAGCTGGATAAGTGTCGCATGTTCCTCTCAATTGTCGTAAGTGTCGCATCTTCCTTACAACTTTCGCAAGTGTCGCAAGTTGGTCACAAGTGTTGCAAATGATATTCGAACATACTGCCATGTCAATGACACTAAGGAGACACTTAGAGCATCTCATATGCTTGATTTGAGGAAGGAGAACTGGTTTACTGAAGTCAAATAACTCTTAACACCTGAAGAGGGCTTTGAAACAAAGGTTCTGAGAGGGAGCGCTCCCCTATATCAGCTCTAGGAGCGCTGGCGCTCCCCTACAAGGATTCAAGGAGAGTTATAACGCTCCCCTGCCCCCTCTGAAGGAGCGCTACTAATCTTAAAGGTGTTGGTGCCCCCCTAAAGCTTACCAGGGAGCGCTACAACGCTCTGATGCCCCTTCTAAGGGAGCACTACCTAATCTGAGGTAGTAGTTGGCCCATTGAGGAGAATAAGGGGAGGATCTTTCGAGATTAGGAGGAAGTTGTGTTCGAATTCTTGGTTTCATCAAGAGATCCCTGATCTAAGGAGGAAGTTCCCAACTTGTTCTAAAGATAACTCAAGAGGTTAAGCTCCTCTTAACCTATATAAGCAGGCTCTATGATGGTGGAAAGGGGAGGGACTGCTAGTATGAAACTTATGATCTTGGAGGAAGCACACAGTCAGCCAAAGGAGAGCGATCAGTGAAGCTGCTGTTGTCCAGGTTGTGGATCTTTCAGGCAAGGGTTAAACAAAGAGGACTCGACAAAGCTGTCGCATTCGCATCTACGATTGTAAGTACTGCTATCGTTATTCTCATTAATATGACACGCTTGGCCTGTTTCTTTCTAGTTTGTGTATAATGCCACATGAAATTATCATTAATCGATAGATCTATTTTCAAGCTAATATCAATAGAGTAGGAAGTGGTCGTATCGTGTTTGTCTGTAGAACTCAGTGAGGAGCAAAGGATTGGAGCATAGCTCGGAGCGTGCAGGGACAAACGTCGATAAAAGGTACTTCTGTCATCCTTCCTTCTCATGTGTTAGTTTAGATAGATTTGAAATGAAGTCAGTGTCCACATTAAGCATTTTCTGTCTTAGAGTTAGGGTCAAGCTCTTTGAGGCAATCTACCTGTTTGCAGGGAGATTTTCCTACAACACCACTTGTTCTGCTTCACCCAGTCATTACTGCCAACCCCTTTTGTAAATGGGGCATCGACTTCATGACTTGTAATCCCCCATCTAGCAATGGACACAAATACATTGTCGTCATAGTTGATTACTTCACAAAATGGGCTGAAGCTATTCCTACCTTCAACAACACTGCTGACACTGTAGCATGTTTTTTTTTTAATCACATCATATCCCTCTTTGGAGTACCACTCCAACTAGTTTTTGATCACGGGAAATACTTTGAGAATGATATTTTCGTCGAACTCTCATCTCGGTTAGGATTCTCCCATGAGTTTGCCTCACCATATTACCCTTAGTCTAATAGACAGGTCGAAGTAGTTAACAAGGTCCTCAAGACCATGTTACAGCGCATGGTTAATAAACATAAGACCAATTGGCATCATATGTTATTTTCCGCACTATGGGCTTACCGAACGGCCGTGAAAATGACCACTGGTTTCACACCATTTCATCTAGTCCATGGGGTTGAGGCCACTCTTCCCATTGAGTGCAAAATTCTCACCTTACGCACCGTAATTGAGCTATTACCCGAAACTGCTCCAATGGAGCAGGGCTTGATGAACTTAGAGTCCCTGGATGAAGATCGTCGATCTTCATTACAGAATAATGAGGCAACCAAAAAATGGTCAAAAGCCACTTTTGATCACCATGTCAACCTTCACTCATTTCATGAAGGTGACCTTGTCCTTGCTTACGATATCGCTCACGATACCCTTGGTCATGGAAAATTCAAGTCCCTATGGCATGGCCCCTACATTATCCAACATTGCCTCACCAAAGGCGCATACATCCTGGCTTCCCTCAAAGGCCTCTCTCTCAAAGAACCTATCAATGGGTTATACTTAAAGAAATTTTACGCCTAAGCGTAGCCATTCTACATTAGGTTATTTCTTTTATAGTGTTTTTAGTCTTTTTTCCATCCCTCATGTCTAAAATATCATTTGTGCTATTGACATATGCTTCCTCCACCAGCCTACCACATCGGTTACACTGACGGCACCAGCTGTTGGACACAAAATCTCACTTCGGCAGCTTGGGCCCTCTGTACCCCCTCACATGAAATGCTCCACTCTAGCGGCATATGTTTGGGTTCAGCAACCAACAACCAAGCCAAATACATTGCCTTCATTGGCCTCCTTGCCGATGCCCAACATCATTGTATTCGTCACCTTAGCGTCTTTCTCGACTCTCAACTAGTCGTCCTCCAGCTCAACAATGTGTACCACGTCTGTGATCCTTGCCTCTTTCGCAAATACCTACAAGTTAGACTTTTATCTTGACATTTTGATTTCATTACATTTACACATATTCTAAGACAATTGAATCAAATTATAGATAACTTAGCTAACATTGTGTTAGATTGGCATATATCACATCAAGATAGCTTTACACATACATAAAACTATCAAAAACCTGTCACAACATATATAGATTAGACATCATCAACACATTAACAAAACACATGTAAACATAACATAGACCCCAAAATGTATACTCATATATATATATATATATATATATATATATATAAATCAGTCCACAATGCCATCAAAATGTTGACATACAAATATACAAACATCTGTAGGCCAGTGAAGCACCTCGGTACAAAATTGGTGCCATTACACCAAAATGGGCTCACCAGCCTATATAAAAAATACAAAAATACATAGAGTGACACTCATGGTGCCTCTAGAACACCACCTCCTGCCCCTCCCTTAGGCGGTGATCCCCCACCCACTACTGGTCCCTCTGGACTGGGAGGTAACCGTCCGATCATAGCATCCCTTGCTACTTCTGCTCGCTGCACCATGGCCCGCCATGGTGGCAGAACCCCCACACATTGCTCTAGGATGCCCTCATCCTAGATGCGTGACCACATTCCCTCAAGCACTCCCTGTAGCACCACCTCCAGGTGGTGACGAATATCCTCAAAATCTCCCCCGACATTCACCAGAGGAGCATGCGATGGCCCGACACCTGGGTCATCAAAGTGGCATCTCCTCACTGCTCTCTCATGCTCAGCTAGTCTTTCCTCGATGTCCTTGCATCGATGTCTCTCTCCTACCCACGACCCTCCCCATGGTGGTCTCCCTAGCTCCTGGTGAGCTGACGCTCTCAACAACTCCACCTCGCACCCGCAAGGTCCCAGATCTGGACATACAAACAACCAAACTATAGTATTAACATCTATACAAAATACACATGTCATGCTATCTCAAAAATCAACATATCAAACTCATAAACATACCTCGATGATCAAACACCTCCCCTAGAGGTAACACCATGTCTGGATCACCCCGAAAGTCAACACCAGTGTAAGGATACTGCAGTATAACCTGTGGCATCTGTCGCCACACCTGTGCCTCCTTAGTTGTGAAAAAATGGTTTCCCTCGCCACCACAGTGGTGAACCAATATCATTGACCACTGCCTCAATTGCGGCTCTCGTGCACCAAGAGTGCCCAATAAAATCCTAGGGTGTAACATAGGCACCCTCTCCAAAAACCAAGCCACGAAGATGGACCCAAAGGCAAAGTCCCCTGTGTCCGTGGACCAACATTGGTCTAGCTGCCCTACCATCCTGGCATGCAACATAAGCCACCAGGAAAAGTGCTCACTGGCCAGTGCCCCCCCCATAACACTCAGCTGACCACCACTGATCTGCTGATTCACGAGGGACACATACACCCTCACAATCATCGCTGCTACACAGCGATGCACTAGAGCATCCATCGCCCCGATGCTCATGACGGAGCCAGACATGTAGTTCTCCCTCAAACAATACCTCTGGACCAATGTCACTAATGATACATTCGCAGGTAACACTGGCTCCATCGGTAGGGGCGTTCCTTGAAAAGGGAGCCCAGTCAAAAAGTATATATCCTCCACCGCAGTGAAGGCGATCTTCTCTCCTCACACCATAAAGCAATGCAGGTCCAGACTCCACATTCAGATAAGAAACTATAGGAGATACTCCTACACCCATATCAACAGGCACTCAAAGAACTTTAGCATCCCATAGGCTGCCAAAGTGGCATGTACCCCCGGCTCCTCAATAGCCACAACATCCCTCAGCTAGGACCAATCCCGCTCTCACCAGCCAACTGACATCGTGCAAAATGATCGCCTGCAACCATATAATACAATCCTAGGTCAGCCATATTGACCATACATACAAAACATTAAAAAATATGAGTTTTTCACCCATTAGCCTTGCCCCCAAGGTGCGGTTGTTTAACCCACAGGCGTGCACCTATGCACGCCTGTTCACCCCACATGAGCACACATATGCGCGCTTGTCCATCCCATAAACGTGCATATGTGCAGGCCTATCCATATCATAGATGCACATATGTGCGCACCTGCTTACCCTACAGGGGTGCCTCCATGCACCCCTGTCATGAACACAGGCGCGCATCAATGCGCGCCTGTCCACTACACAGTTGTGCACCCATGCATGGCTGTGTAGAAAACAGGCGTGCATATCATGTGCACCTTTGTCCCCCCTACAAGCGAACCCATGCATGACTATCTGGATAGCAGGCATGCACTCGTGCACGCATATTTATGGATCGCTCATGAACTTGGGGGCCCACACCCATAAAATCCCCTGTATGGCCCTCTGTACAGACCCTACCCATAAATGGAAAATCTACTTCTATGTAGGACAATAAGACTACCAACTTGAAGCTTGTTGGTCCTAGATCAGGTGCCTCGTTCTCCAAGAATCTCCAAATCTCCTCTGAATACCTCTCGTCCAGTCACTCTAGCAGCAAGTACAAATGGGGTGGCAATGTGGGCCCTACAACTATATATAGGCCTTTCCACCAAACTTCCAATCACCATTTTGGGAGCTCCAGGTGTCTGTTCTTCAATTCGTCTTCAGCCACAAAATTAGCATCCCGTCATCTACATCAAGACAGTCCCGGGGCCACCTTTTATGCTTATCCCTCGGGGTGCAATTTTTTTCATACCCCATCTAGGTACGCATGCTCATATTCAAAATTATCAAATAAATTTTTGTATGTTCGATTCTCTTCAGATATTCTTCACGTCGGGTATTTGGTTTTCATGTGTGCAGGTACTTGGTCATCATACATCAAAGCAACCCCTTCAGGTATATAACCATCACTGTCATGTAATCATTCCCTCTAAATCTCACTTGCATCTCCAGTCACACCCTCTGACATTTGCCTCTAGGATCCCCATCTCCGGCTCTACAGTACCAACACCTCCATTGCATCTTAGGTACTTTCACCCAGTAGCACTCTCCCCCACATGAGTTGTCCCATTCATAGCACCCTTTTTCACTTTGACACTCATGTTGTTTTTCAACCCTTTAGGGATGGGAGTCTCGATAGTCTTACATCATGTCGTGAATCAGCCACATACTCCTTCTCCTCATTTTGCTAGCTTTCCCACTAGACTCCTAGATTATCTCTTCAAGGTTCTATTTTGACTACACCTTCGCAGTATCATGAACCCTCCATTTCATCCACAATCAGTTTGCCCGTCTGCAAATTTCCCTTCATTTCACCTACCTCATACAGAAACCCACCCATGGGGCCCCCACCCTCCACCAGTTCTCCAAGAAAATTGCACCCTACCCGGGCCAACCATATTACATTGGGGCACCCATTTCTGTATTTCTACACTCATCCCAAATTATTCTTTATTTATTTGGTACATTGTAAAAAGCATTTGTTTTCATCATTTACATCTCCTTTTGTCGCCACCTTTGACGACCTTCTTCCCTTTTTTGGAAAACACAACCCATGTCACCCTTGGTTGGGGAACTCCTTATCATCTACCCCTTTTGACATCATCCATATACTCCGAGTATCCCACAAGCCACTTACCTCTGCCCTCTGAGTTTGTTCACTTTGTCACGCCTCTGGCACAACTTATCCCCTGTCTTGTTCTCCCCCTGACACTCGACCTAGTTGAAGGGTTGTGGCCATTTATACCTCACATATACTCCCAACCAAGGGCAGTCTTGAGTCTTCCTACATCTTGACTTCATCCATGTACCCCCTCTAGTTCCTAACCTCACCTAGTAGATTTCACGAAGCTCGTTGCTTCTTGGAGTTGCGTCCCCCTTTTTTGTCGACATTAGCACAGTTTCAAGAAGGGTGACAGTATCTTGACTCTCATTCCCTTTCTAATGAGAGGTCTCAGACGGCACAGGGAGAACCATAATTGCTCCCTGCATTCGTTGACCCCTGTAACATTCGAATTCAAAACTTTCTCATGTTATGGTGGGTCTTACTTTGCGACTATTGCAGTTATTTATTATATTCACTGAAGACCTCTGAACTTGGTCGGGCTATTAATGCCTACAAAATCTGTGATATTTCATACAGATGTCACTGCCTACTATTCAGAGTATGTTCCTCTACATAATTTTCTTTTGCCTTTATCACAACTGACCCCAAGGGCACTACAGTTGTCTACATCAACACATCATTCCTTTTTGAGTTACATGACATGAGCATGGGGCATGCCCGCTTCATTTGTACACAGTTTATTTTTACACACCTTATGGAAGGTTGGGTTCTGTAGGTTCCCTTCTCCCTCCAACCGGTAACTCTTGACAATCCCACTATCGCTCTCTCTTACAACGACACTCTCAGTAGAAGAAACATTGATGGATTTCGGCTATACGTATGCTCCTAACCTCATCCATCAGGGGGCATCTGTTATCACTGAAATTTCATCTGCAAATGGTTACAAGAATTCATCATCGTCAAAAAGTTATGAGGTCACCCATGGACCAAAATTACTACAAAATCATTTCCAAAGGGTAAAAAAATATACAACCAGTGACAAAATTAAAGTGTGCTATGACTACACAGGGCGTGTGCGCACATGCATAAAACAAAAATGCAAGAAAAGTGCACATGCGCTCAATGTGCGACTGTGGTCGCTAAAAGCCACGCACATCTGAGAATGATGCATTTATGAGAGTGGTCGACCTCCCACCCACTTCTGGTTTAGCTTCCAAGTTGATTTGACACTCAAATCTAGACTGGATCCGACTGGGTGGCTGGTCAAAGACCTAAAAATGCCCTAATTATCCTCTTTCCACACTACAAGTTGGTTGCACAATACCTCAAATAGGTGCTGTAAAAAGGCCATGGGTGCACTTCATTTTTTAAGGAATTCAATAAAAAAGTTATGTTGCTATTATTCTCTTGAGGAAACCTCTATTCTCATCAAGAGTATACTAGCACCATTACATTGGGCAATCCATCTCACCCCTTGAGTGGATTAGCAAAGAATTCTTTCACCATTTTCATTCAAAGTTGTAAGAAGAACTTATTTGTGGGGGTCCAAGAGCCCTCCCTTGGAGGAAGAAGGGACTCATGGTCCTCTTTCTTCTTGGTGTTTTCTTTCACTGATTTAAACCTTACCATTGGTGACATGGGTCTTTTGTTTCTTTTGTCCTTATGTCCCTATGCTCATTAGTTTAGTTGTTATTTTATTTCTTAGTTTAATTCTTAGTTGTTCTTTTATATTTCTTTCTCTAACCCTTTTCCTTACAGTTGTCCTGCTTAGCAAACCCAACTAAGCTTGCAAGCACCTTTGTTTTGCTCACTAAGGTGATGAAAGAAGCGCAACAATAAGAAACATTAGTCCTTAAACCATGGAAAGTAATTTGTAACTTAAAATATAATCCATGGAAGAAAATTCACATCAGTATCCTTTTCAAGCATAACACTAACCCAAGGCCCCATGTGAGTTTCCAAATTTATGTATGGGAGGGCCTTCATACAACCCTATTAGGTGTGCCACCTATCTAAGAAATAAAATAACCTAGGTAGAGGGATAGGTCCCAAGGGAAGAAAGAAAAAAAGAAACCCTTCAAGATTAATTTTTATAGTGATATGGTTTTAGGGATTACTTCATGTCTTATGGTGTCATTTAATCCATTTTTATGTGCTCCTTTGTGGAGGTTGTTCTTTATCTTGAGTTACCTCATTCTTAAGAATTATTTTTTACATTCCCCCTTTATTAACCATCTTACTAGTATACTTTATCATATTTTTTAGTCCCCTTTGATAAGGTTTAGAGCTATATCATTGCTATTTGGGACCGAGGTGAGCACTGAAAGGGTAGAGCTCAATTTTGGACTAGATTTTGTTAGTCATTTTCTATCATTCCTTTCTTTCCTTAGCACCATTTTATTATTCTTTTATTAACAAATATAATAAACCTTTGGGCCTTCAACCCCTCTTCTCATGAGAGAATGGACCATGACCCATTATCGAAGTTTAGTACACTATGAGAGGCTCTAGGAAGTTTACTACACCATGAGAAGTTTATTACACTATAACATTACTGTTATAACCCTAAATTGCACCATACATGCTTACCTGGAATCATGCCATCTTAGATCCCTTCTTTGTCAAAGCACTGTTGAACAACTCTTTAAAAAACCTCTTTTATAAGGGCCCATGCACCCTACTCTATTACTGCACGCGTGTACATGCTAGCTGACCTAAAACAACCCGCGTGGACTGACAAAAGCACAAAAAAAGGAAAGTTGCCAATGGAACACACAGCTCTAGGTGAGTTAACTGAAACTCCCGGCCCTACGTGGCCGAGGGTTCGTCCAAATACCTAGCTTCTTCTAAACTATAAAAAAAGGGCTAAGGGTCCCATTTGGAGAAGGAAAAATATAGCAAAGAAACTTTGCCCATTTGCATATTCCCATTGTCCCAACCCTTTAGCCATCCTTGTGCCATAAGAGATACAAAGAAAAGAAGTTGGAGGACAGTTGAAGAGGAGCTCGGGATCAGGTTCATGGAGCGGTGGCCGGTCTTGAATTTTTGTAAGTTGACTCATTCAAAGTAATAAAGAAAATACTTTTCCCATCCCAATTCATGAGTTATTCATAGTTTGTTAAGTACATGTTTGAATCTTTAACCCATTAGTCTATAGGTAAGATGCATGTGTAGTTGTTGCTTGTCTTGTATGCAGGTCAGTGTTGGAAAGGAGAATTGTGAACAAGTGATCAAGTGTGACAAGGGATAGACATCGAATGACTGGAACAAGGTAGGTTGATCTGTCCATGTATTTACTAAAAAGTAATGCGATTTAAGCCTGGGGACGAAGGTAGAAAGTAGATTTTCTCTTGGTCATATCTGCATGCAAAGAATAACTCTATTTGCTAGTTCGTAAGGAGATTTCCCTCACAACATAATTGGCGACCATATTGGGGAGATCTCTAGGGTTCTTAGGAATTTTATGTGTTTTTGGGTAGTTTAAAAGACTGGTTTTTCTTGCCTATTTTTTTTTTTAGTTTCTGTAAAGTCTGAGATAGTAGAGAGTCTGGTTTTCCATACCAGCTTTCTCTGATTTGCTTGAATGTGTTTTTTCAGGACCCACAGAGGTACACGCAGCCTGCATAAGGTCTGCACGCGTGTACCTGTGCCCTATTCTCTTACAACCCACGTGTGAACGCTAGCTGAAGAAGTAGTAGTAGCATGTAGAACCAAGAAAATTTTTGAGGCAGTCATCCTCTTCCCTGTCAGAATCAGTCATTCTAGAATTATGTCTGAGTCTTGGTTGTTTGTAGTCTTATCTCAGATTGTTTTGCTTTATGATTTTTCCTTTCTTGGTTTGCTTTTTCTGTTAAAAAGAGTGTCCAAGCCTTCAGGAGATCCTGGTTATCAATATCAGTGGTCTCTTCCTGGTTTGGGTTGTCTGTTGTTGTTTTTTCTCAGAGTTTAGATATACATGCAGCCTGTACAAGGTCAGCCCACATGTACACACCCTCTGGCTCTATACATCTCGCATTCACACGCTTATTGTTGGATTATCAGTAGCATGCTTGGGCAGGATAGTTTTTGTTGGGGGTAAGGTAGTCATCCTTTCCCTTGATGAGAGTTATACCTCTCAGGTATTTGAATCTCTATCTTAGTAGTCAGTAGCTTAGGATTAATCTTAGCCTTAGCTTGCTTTTTCTCATTTAAAAGCTGTCATCAAAAAGAATTTTTTAAGGGTTTTTAGACAAGTGTGAGAGTCATTTTTTAAAAAGTTGCTAGTGTGTGATTTGTTGAAGTGATTCTTTGTGATCTGCGATTAGGCCAGAATTTTTTTTCTTGGTTTTTTCTTGTTGGTATTTTTCCTTTTTGCTTTATCCGCATTTAAATAAAAAAAAAATCTTTTTCATTTTCTTGTTTGGTTGAAGAGTGTGTTTCTGCATTATTAGCCAGGGAAAAGTCGTTTATTTAATAATTTTTTGCAGTTTACTTAGATCATAAGTAGCTTGTAGTCAAGTGAAATTTCTCTTGAGTTTGCTTCCAAAATCATAGAAAATTAAAAAATATATATATTTTGAAAAGTTGTTAAAATTTTGCATTAAGTAAAAGTTTTTGTTTCCAACTTTTTTGTTCTTTTTTTCTTTCATCTTTTACACATCATCAGTTTCACTTTCATACCTCTTGACATAAGAAAAAGAAATAAAATTAATGCTAAATCTAAAATTTATTAGACTTTTATGTTTGTAGGGATAACCAACTAGTTCAGGATTAGGGCCTTGGATTAGGTTGGAGAGGAAACTCTTCAAGGCCATTTAAAATCAAACATTGGAGTCTGAGTTAGGGAGTGTCTAAGTCCAGTATCGTGAAATTTATCTGGGACCCCCCTCTAACACAGGGGATAAACACGAGGTCGCATGAGGAAAGGTATTGGAGATAACCCCTCCAAAGCTGGACCAATTGTAGTGGAGAACACATATAGAGGGCTTGTTTTGGGATTCCGTCGATTGCATTTTCCATGGGGCTTCATGGGTCTCGAATCCATTTGAGGTCCTCATTTTTTTTTCGGACCACTTGCTTTTGATACCCTTGACAGGTTTCGGGCTCAATACCCTTCTCATTGTGGTCTACTCAACTTTCGACTATACCCGCCTGGTCACTGTTCGCGCGCTGGAAACCTAGTTGCCTATTTTTTTAGGGACATACATAGGTGACTGCGGGGGTATACCATGGTACCTAGGACAGATATCGGGCCATGATTTACATATTATACCTGGAGGGTGCTTCTGTGTTCGAGTTGCACTTGCACCGGTAAGTTGCTCTAGTGTTGGTTGTTGTAACTATTCTTCCAATTAATTTAGTGTTTACCTGTCTTATCTTCTAGGGAATTTTTTAGTGTGTGTTACTTTTGAATGTTTAGACTACCTTAGAGTGTCTTTGATCTTCTCACATAGTGGAGGATCATAATCTCTGCCAATCACAAAGGCTTCTTGGCCTGTCGCAAGTTACATCGGAGCCACCCCCACCACCATTAAGGCGAAAACTAGACCAACAGGGGTCTTTTGAGGCGACCGGGTTACAAGCAATTATGCCCGACCAACATTCGAAGGAATCGACCATTTTGGACCTTGAAGCGAACACTCTTAGCTTGGTTGAAACCCCAACCACTGATTTCTTGGAACCTTTCATCATACCAATTCAATTTTACGAGTGCCAGACAGTGTTGCACACAACAATGGAAACAAATGTTGTTACTCCTTCTGGGAATTCTTCAATTCCCGCTATGGTTGTCACCACAGGTGAGTTTTCACCTCCTAACCCACCATCATTGGTACGAGCCACCATGGTCTCGGCCACTTCTACATCATACAGTGGTCCGATCCCATCTTTGGCGAAAGCCACAACCCCTTTCACACCAAGTGCGACAGGCCCTCCGTTCTCATACGGGATGCCTAGTTCGGGTACAAGTCCTATACTTTCCTACTCCACTTTACAGACTTCACATCTAGGGGCAGGGAGCTCTAGCGCTCCTCTGCAAGGTCACATGGGGGGAACTCATGTTCCTCTTAACACTTTCCCTTATGGAGGAGGTCATATTCCTCCTTCGTCCCCTTCACTCAGTGTCTCGCATCAATAATCCACTGAGAAACCTACATACCATAGTTTATTTGGAGCGGGGAGTCAAGGACTACCTTCGCATAATATGCCGGTAGGTTAGACACTATTTTCTTTGATCGAAACATTTGGTAACAACACCTTCTCATTAGTCACCTTCTCGACTAGGGGCAATCCCAGTTTTGGACAATCTATTCCTATGCAGGGTACTATTCCTGCACAGGGGGAAAACCTACGAACTTCTTCAACATCAGGGCCTTGGAATTCTGGCCAGGGATCCATTCCCTCATCCGAAATTCCAATCTGGGGTAATTATTTCCAAAATCAATGGAAACCCAAACAAACTACTATGCCCATCCCCATGGGACCGACATGGGACAACCCTTCCCAGAGTCCTTCGAATATAATGCATGCCCAACCATCTATTTCCTATTTGGGAAATCAACCGATGATGTCTCCACATATGCAAAATCCATATGTTGGCCAGGGCCCTGGTTTCTACCAGAATTCACACCAGTAGCCAAACTTTTCCTGGCAACCTGGTGCCAGTCAAACTCTAGGCCCCTTTTTCCCAAGTTATCACCAACAACCCAAACTACCCTTCCTGGCGACTTTGCACTTGCTAGATTTGACAAGGTTGTTGAATGACCCTATTTGTCATGATCCGCATTGGCCTCCTATGCTGACGAAGTTACCTTCGAACATTCAAAAGTTTTAAGCCAAGCCTAATGAAGATCTAGGAGATCATGTGACTACCTTCCATATTTGGTGCTCATCTAACTCATTGAAATATGACTCTGTACAGTTGTGATTGTTTCAACATACTCTCATTGGGAGTGCCGTGAAAATGGTACATTGAGATCGATCACTCAAGATACTCTTCCTTCAGTGAGATGGAAATGGCTTTCCTAAACTATTTCCAGTTACCTGTGAGATACGACGCTGGCATAGAGCTGCTAGCCAATTTCAAACAGACGATAACAAACCATATCTCTGATCACATTCGAGAATGGCGATGCCGAAAGAGTCTAATTAAGGTGCCAGTCCCACCAACATTCCTTCTTGAGTGGTTCCTTAATTCTTTGGTCCCGCAGTTATCCAAAGACATCGCAACGTCGGGAGTCTTCTCCGAAGAAGACCCCATCATGAGAGCTCGACAATTTGAGCTCATATATTCTCATTCCGGTTTATTATACAACATCTTGCTAGATGCACCATGCTCAATACTGGATAAAACTGGATAGAGAGTTGGACCACACGCCAATGGTATTGTTGGTTCAGCACAAACAAAGCGCGCTGAGCAATTGACAAAGCAATTACAGTAGTTATCTATATAACACACAGCGGCCAGCCAAACTACTACTTTGGATGCTCCCCCTACCAAAATGTCGGAGGTACACATAGTGCAATCGACTAACCCAAAGGCCACCCAGTAGCCTGACGAAAAGAGAAAAGAATGAAAGAAGGGTAAGGGGGATAAAAAACCTACCGATAATGCTGGTGGGGACAACACTGAGAAACGAAAGGCGAGGTATCCATGCAAATTATGCGTAGAATACCACCCGACCCATCTATGTCCTCATCTTGCAGAAGCCCAAAAGTTTGTGACGTAGCAACAACAGGTTGTGTTGACCAATCCATTTCAACATGGGAAAAATCTAACCCAAGCCTCTGCAAGCACGGAAGGGGGCAACCAAGACCCCTCTTTGCCTGTGAACAACCTCGCATCCACGAACGTATATATGGTGAGGGGTGATGCTTTTATATTGACTAGAGTGCATGACTATAGTAAACCAAGCACTTTTGAGAAGGGTAAAGAAGCTGAACTCCCATCTCTTCCTCTACAGATTGAGGAGACGTTGGGTGAAACAATGACACGCATTCCCAAAGGTGCATTTAAAAAAGCTTCTCATAACCCAAACGCAAGGGCTGCCCAAAACTACTCTGTGGTGGAAGATTTATCACAAACCCCTTGTGCGATATCTACTTTGGAGGTCCTCCAAAGTTGCCCTTCCCAGAGGAAATCCTTGTTAACCACTTTAGGATCTACCGAGACTTGTAATCTAGGTACAATCATGCTGGATACAACCGACTTAAAACCTCGTCTACCTTACCACATAGTGTTTCAGATAGTAGTGGCTTAGCCCATGAAAAATTTTACTTGGACTATCTTCCGCATGGTAGTTGATGAGGGTGCCTCAACATGCATTATATCGTTGGCATGTTGGAAGGCCATTGGCCAACCTGTTTTGTCTCCGTCACCTACTCTCCTCACTTCTTTCGATGGTCATTTGCTCCGACCACATAGTATCATTCCTTCTTTCCCCATGTAGTTAGGAGGGAAGACCGTGTGTGTCGAAGTAGAGGTAGTCGATGCTCCCCTCGACTATAACCTCTTGTAACCTCTTGTTAGGAAGGATTTGGACTTATGCTATGCAATTTTTGGTTGCTACAGTTTTTTGGGTCTTGTTGTTTCCGCACAAAGGTCGTGTTATCCTCGTTTTCTAGGGATAACTAGGAGATCATGTCTCGAGGCGCATAGATCCTAGACATGGAGTACCGAGAGCAGGATTGACCTGAGCATGGCCCTGGAGGGCCCATCCTTCTTCTTCTTCGCCAGACTTGTCCTGTTAGCAGTAGCAGCTTCCATCACCATCGGCTTGGACTTGCATCAAAGAAGACTCTTGCTCCATGAGGTAATTGGTCCAAGGTATCATGGTATGTGTCATGTTTGATCGTTATAACTTTCTTATATATGCATCAGGTTCCTTACATTTCTGACAACTGCTTGGATCTTACACTAATCCACTTGACCATTGTTGGTCAGATTAATGGGGTGACCTAACAAGATTGTATTTATGGGTTTTGGTTAGCCACGAGGGGACATTTGCAGAGCAATCATCCGCTCCCACCATTCTATCACTTTACATCTTATCTCCCATACATCCATCCCATTCCCCTAGTCCGGATATTAGGATGACCTTTGAGGGTTACAATTTCTCCTGTGGGAAGAAGGGGCTAAAGGCCCAGGGGGTAAAAGCATCTGGTAAAAGATAAAATCCATAGGAAATAAAACCTAGAGATGCTTCACCCAGGGATCCCCGAGAAGGCAATAAAAGGCCTCTCGATAAGAAACAAAAGGGACTCGAAGAAAATAACAAAAACAAGACCTAACCAAGAGGATGG